>PVKP010009062.1:0-69989 GCA_004027715.1 Plecturocebus donacophilus
GCCGCGCTGGGTGCCGGCAAAACAGCCGCGCCGGCCAAAAGAGTCGCGCCGGCGACCTGCGTGGCTTCTCCGCCGGGACTCTCCCGGTCTGTGGGCAACAAAAACTCGTCGGAAAGTGCGGCGTCCACTCGTTCTCTGCGCTTTCACTGGGAGCTACATTCCTGAGCTGTTGTTAGTCGGCCATCTTGGATCTCTCTCCATATGGATTCTTTATCCATACTTCTTTTAAAGACATATTCTAGGATGTTATTAATCTCCCGCTATTACAAAGAATGCTATGCTTGATTCAATCTTAAACTGAAAACCAATCATACATTTTTTATTATGATAAAACAACATTTCACTAAACGTTTTTCCATGAAGAAAATGGATCACACATGTACTTGTCCCTTTGACAATTGCAATTCTGTGAAATAATATTTTGTAGATGAAGAAACTGAATCACAGAAATTAAGGTAGTTGGTGGGTTACTTTGTAACAATCATTTACTCTAGGTTTAATTCCAAGTCCTGTATTATTTTCCCATAACTACCTATCACTGATACATGTCATATCTCTGCTAATAGAGACAAACAAGTCATATAAATGACTGATTCTGCAGTTTAAATTCTGGAGAACATTAACAGAAATCTGGTAGAGTGAAACAGCTGTATGTGTATTTAGTCAATCTTCTGTAGCTTTAAGAAGATTCAATCATTAAGTCTCCAAAGCTTTAATACTGTTTGGTTTGCATTTAACATTTTAAAAAAACTTGCTTATTTGAAACTATTTTACATTGGTTTGCTCCCAAGTGATATGACTAAACTCTAGCATGTCTAAACGGAATTAGTTTTCTTCTGAATAAGTGTCACCATTATTATCAGTGGCATCCTCCCAATTCCCTAAGCTAACAAACTTCGGAGAGAACATACCCATTGACTGTGTGTTTAGTAAGTGCCTGGAACAACTACTTTACTCAGGTTATGTCATTCTAACGAAGTTATAAAATTGTGTAAAGTACTATTATTATTCAGTTTTAATCAATAAAATGGAAACTCAGAAAAGTTAGTAACTTTAAGCTTACACAGAGAAGGTAACAAAATCAAATCTTGAACACTTTTAGTTCTAAGCGCTAAAACAAGCTGTAGAATTAATGTGCTGTAAAATTAACCTAAGGGGTTGAGACTATCATTTTCTTTTTAAATAAAGTAGGAAAAAGAAAACAAATCAGTCATCATTGCTTATAGCAAAACTGATAAATAACTTGTTTTTGGGTGGGGGTGGATAGGGATGTTGTCATGGGGCAGCAATGTGAAATGTCTAACTGTGGATTGCAGTCAAAAAAATTGTAAAGCCATCGCTCCATTTGACACTGTCTCTCAATTACTACCATCCCCTCCACTGTCTCCAAGTAAGTATTTGGTTTTTACCATATCATATTCAACAAGCATGGACTTTACTTTGGAAGCACATATTAACAACTGAAATTAAGTATAATTTTACTAAACAGAATTGGAGAAAACAGTCACTAGAGACTTGCAGGCAAAATTCACATACATCACAGGCTGCCACCACTCAATTCTACAGGCCCTCTTTTACTAGAGGTGACGCTACTTCTAAAGACACAGATGTTTAGCGATCCCTCAGGATTCACAATGTACAAATCCTGTAACTACTGAATATAGCTTTCTGTGTAGAGGGAGACAAAAGTTGTCTTTTTCCTTATATAAATGCCAGGGTCAACCTTTCTATCAGAGCTCTCCATTTTCAATGCAATCTCAGTTCATGAAATACTTACCATTTGAATACCTCAATAGTTTTTACGATTTTAAACCAGGAAGATTTTAACTGCAGTGCCTAGAGAGGAAACATCAGTAAAACCTCATAAACTGAGTGCTTCAATTAAAGCTTGCACTTACTGAGAATAAATTTTCATTTTCATTCACAAAAACAAAACAAGCTGTCAAATATACATGCCCCCTCCCATTCAAACTCAAAATATTTGAGACCACCACAAATAGAAAGGGATAGTGGAGGCCAGGCATGGTGGTTCATGCTTGTAATTTCAGCACTTTAGGAGGTTGAGACAGGAGGATCGCTTGAGGACAGGAATTTAAGACAAGCCTAGGCAACAGAGTGAGATCTCGTCCACACACACACACACACACACACACACACACTGTAGTCCCAGCTTCTCAGGAATTGAGGCAGGAGGATTGCTTGAGCCCAGGAATTCAAGGCTGCAGTGACCCACGATCAAGCCACTGTACTCCAGCCTGGACAACAGAGAGAACCTGCTTAGAAAACCAAAAAAGAAAGGCAGAGTAGAGTGTACAATTTCTGTGAGTCTGTACAGGCCATCTGATACTCTCTTCTTCCTCTGGGCCAGCTCCCCTACCCCCAACAACCCCCATCTTTTCTAAAACATCATAGGGTAACCTCAGCTTCTGATTCACCTGTTGTCCCAGGAAGAAAGGACTTCCTTTTTTTAAACTACAAGTTTCTGAGGGCAGAAGCCATGTTCTTGCTCATCACAGTACTTCCAGCACATATGTGCCAGGCACATTGAAATGTGAATACTTGTTTCAGTGAAGGAGAGGGAGAATGGTCCAAATGTCTAAGGTTTTACTATTTCTAATAGTAAATTCTGAAAAAGTTATCATATTTAACCAATATGACTATATAATCACAACTATTTATTGCAGAAGGAAACATTCATAAGAATTCATATCACTGAAAAAAAACGTTTTGTCAAAATATGGGCGTTTGGTAGAAACATTTTAGAAATAGAGCATTTCTAAAACAAAATCCAAGTGTTTTGTACTAAATCAAACAAGCATCCCATGTTGTCAATCCCCTGATTTCATACAAGGGCCTATGTAAATTATAAAATGTTAGATGCAATATCCTACAAAACACAGCTGGGGCAAGTCAGCTATTTAATCTATATTTAAGCTATCTAAGTACAGAATGAAATACCAGTTAATGAAAGATAAGATTTGAGTGCTCTAGCAGAACAGTAAAACGACTATTAGGGTTATCATAAAATTCACTGTCTACTGAAGGGGAGGTTTGCTTGAGACTAGAGTTCAAAACCATCCTGGCCAACGTAGCAAGACCTTGTCTCTAAAAAAATATATATTAAAAAATAAAAAAGTAAAATTCATGATCCAAACAGTAGTAACGCATTTAGAGTGAAAGGAGACCATTACGAAACAGGATTAGACACAGGAACAACAGGCATAAACCAGGACCATCCTACACAGTATTTAACCCATCCTATCAAAGTAGTGTGAACTCAGTGGTACTGTTAGAGATACAAAACAGCTAAATACTTTAAATTTTTTAAGCGTGATTTTTGTATTTTATGAAACTCACTGATGTAAGCCCAAATATAAAATTATGATATCTTAGAACGTATTGGAATACTTTACACATGTATGTTCATTTCTTCAAATGTCTTTTCTTATTAAAAAGTTACCATATGCAACTTATGGCATCTTAGTTTATTCTTGAATGAAGAGAGAAGAAAGAAAGAAAAATCCTCACCCATAAGGCACTCTAGTAGTTGTTAAGCAAGAAATAAGCACTTAATTTTTTATCAAGCATCTAATAAATACTAATTCTGTGCCAACCTGTGACAGGTGTGAAGAAAACAGCTGGGAAGAAGTCAGATGTCATCACTGCCCTTGAGGAACAATTATTTTGGTGAAGTAGACAGTATAAAATGAAGAAATGAGGGAAGCACAGACTATCATATAGTTCCTGGCCTTCTGTCAGTTCCTAAAGCATCACAGCCTCTTTTTAAATTCAGGACCTTTGCACATATTATCCCTTTGGCCTGGAATGTTCTTCCCCCTCACACAGCTGGTACCTTCTCATCCTCTGCTCATTTTCTCAGGGGCCTTAACCTAACTATTCTAACCAAAGAGTACTTCTTGCTCTCAGTCACTCTCTTAGCCTTTGTGTATTTCCTTTAGCTCACTTGGAATGTGTTTATCTTATTTATTGAAGAGATGCTAATTTATTAACAATAACAACAGGCAAATCTATTGAGTATTCAGAATGAAATACTATTTTCTAAGCACCTTATATGGATTACCTCACTTAATCATTACAACAGCCCTTTTAGGTAGGTACTATCACCAGCCTCATTTTTTACATATTTAAACTAAAGATAAAAATATTGTCCTCTATATTTCTAAAAAATTAGTTTATACTATTTCCTGATTTTTTAACTTTTTTGACAATTATCTCTAATTTATTTCTTTATATTGATCTCTTTCTTTGCTTCCTAGTTTCAAGGATGAAATGTATTATTCACTTTGAGGCTACTTATTACCAGTTGACTTACTTCTGAGAGTCTGTATGTATTACTTTGAGAAAGATGTCAAAATATAATCACCTAGCCTGTTTCTTTCCAGTTCCCTGATAAAAGCCAGATGATCATTATTTCATTTCTGGTGCCAAAACCTAGAGGCAATTGTGATCTGCTAGGGTAAATACAAAATACAGAAAATACTCAAAGCAAATAGCAGGAAATTTGAGTTTTGCTTTTTCAGTTGGACAGGATACTTTTCTCCGGGTTCTATGTTTTCTCAACTGTAAAAATGGAAGAAACTCACACTCTCCAAGGATCTTTCCAACTGTGGTTTCTAGAGACAGAGTGATTTTAGGAGTAATTTTAGAATAACAGAAGTATTTTCACATCTTGAGATTTTTAAAATGGAATTTAATATGTACCACTATGTAACCTGAATTTTGTTGCTGTCGTTAGGCACTTCCAATGCACTGATAAATACTTGAATTCCACACCGTAAGCTACAACAAAAGGTACAGGACAGGATTAGACTACAACCTCCAGGACCACAGAAGTGTGCCTGCAGAATCAGCATTCAATCAACACAATAATTACTCAAAGGCATAGGTATGTTCTCTACCTCAATTTCTGAATAGCTAGTATGCCAACTTAAGAAAGACACACATGCTCAGAGAAACAATATTTAAGAAAGGAGTTATGCCAGCAGAAATCTTAAATCTTACGAGCCAGACAAAAAAATTAAAAAAAGGAGTAATGAATGATGGAATCTTAGACCTAGAAGGAACCTCCAAAATTATCAAATCTAATCTCTTATCAGATGAGGCAACTGGTGGTCAAAGAGGTTGGTGATTATTCACACAGATGGTGGCAAACTAAGACTAAGAAACTGAGATTGGTTCTTAGTGCTCTTTCTACCACAATATACTGAACAAACCTCACTCTTACATGACCACAATTTTTTTAAAAGTGTTAGTGTGAAAGTGTCTATCTGTTTGGGGAGAGAAGGAGATACATCCCTACTCTTTTTAACACAGCTAGGAAAGCTTATCAGTATCATGGGGGCTTCATTCTCAGATCTTATATGAAGCTGAATGGTATGAAAGTCTCTAATCCCATAGAAGTTAAGCTTCTGCCAGCAATTATTAGGAGAGATGGAATTTCCAGTTTTACTATGCATTTTTCTTCCATTTCTTATAACACATAGCTGTTTAAAAATAACTAGTGCAGCTTACCACTCTGACAAAAAGAGTTTTATAAAACAATAGACATAGTATTGTCAGTATTCTGTGCCATGTTAACATTTCCAAGAATTTTTGTAAAATAAAACACAAATTTTTCATATATTATAAACAAAGAATGGTGGCAAAGGGAAAAAAATTAGCTAACAGTAGATGCATGTTAGGTAATTTTTATAACAGCAGGCCATAATGTAATTTTGAGAGCTAAAAACTGATTTTAAGATTGTCAGACACTAGCAAATGAATGAGGCTCAAGCTCCTTACAGCTTGACATTCAAAACTCTAATCTCTCCTTATTCCAAAGAAATCCTTCACATTCACATTAGTCTGTATGCCATCTGTTAAACATTGGAATTCTATCTTCACACCTTAATTCATTCCCTCTGATTAGAATGTCCTTCGTTCCATTCCCTTCCCTGCCCCAATCTCCATAAATTTTTTATCTATCCAAGTCATGCAGTTTTCGAAGGATCAACTCTGCTGATGTCTCAGCCAAGACAGTCCCAGCCCTAAATTAATTTCTCCAGCTGGAATTAATCATTCCCTATGACCTTTGATAATAAACGTTACTTTTACCATTCATTCAGTTCTCAAATGTCTGGCATTATACTTATCTTCTTTCTTGGATTATATTTTCTACAGGAAAGACAATACAATACACATCTCAGAGGTCATACCACAGAATAGCTCATCAATAAATACTACTGAATGAAAAGAAAAAATTTAGTCCAATGATCATGTGCACAAAACCATCAATTTTTTCAGATTACCTAATTGTTGGAAGATAAATTAAAAATAAGAGTTGTACATATTGCTAAGATGACATGTATTACATTAACTATTTAATCAAAACTTTTTTTGAGACAAGGTTCCACTCTGTTGCCCAGGCTAGAGTGCAATGATATTATCATAGCTCACTACAGTCTCAAATTCTCAGCTCAAGTGATTCTCCCATCTCAGCACTCTAAGAGCTGGGACTATAGGTGTGCATTATCAAGCTCAGCTAATTTTTTTTTATAGTTTTTTTGTAGAGATGGGGTCTCCCATGTTACCCATGCTGGTCTCAAACTCTTGGGCTCAAGTAATCCTCCCACCTAGGTAATCAAAATTTTCCTTACTGAGATATTTTAAAATTGGGGGAATATTATGGTTCAAATAGATATACAAAGCTACATAAAATGAATGCCATCCAAATTCATTCCAGAGCAAATTTGAATTCTATCCATCTAGAGTAGGCATACGTTTCCCTTATCCAAAATCAGAGTATGCTGAAACACTGTTGAATCAACAAAGGAAACTGATGCCAGAGTTTAACTTCACAGAAGACCACTCTGCCTTGTGCTCAGTCCTTGCTAAAGTAGGAAACCACGGACTGACAGAATCTGCAGTTAAGCACAACTGTCACGACAGCAAATTCTCATATAATTACACAGCCCTAAAGACTTTAGACATTATCCCCCATAAATTTTCTAGACGTAAGTACTACCGTTAGTAAACTTTATTATAATTACAGTTCCAGAATCCTAGTTTGAATAAGTAGATTTAGGGGATACTGGCCCTGTATCCTCAAGATGGCAGCTTGTTTTCATAGAAAGCTGGTGCCCACTTTGTGCCCAGGTATTGAGATGGATGCTAACATGTATTGTTTCTTTCAATCCTTGCAGAAACCTTTGAGAAAAAAATTGCTATCCCATTTTTACAGATTTCCGGCCAATTAAGACATAGAAAGTTTAACTTTACTAAACTCAACCACCTAGTAAGTAATGATGTTGATGTTTGAACAATGAGTTGTCCAGCTCAAAACCTATGTTCTTTCCACTGCACTAGCTGCCACACAATATTCCTGAAAGTCAAATCAAGAACACCATCTAGAGTGCAGGCATGGTGGCTAATGCCTGTCATCTCAGCACTTGGGGACACTGAGTTGGGAGGATTGCTCAAGGACAGGAGTTCCAGACTTGGGCAACACAGTGAGACCCGCCTCTACAAAAAATTTAAAAGTTATCTGGGTAGGGTGGTGTGTGTCTGTAGTCCTGGGCAGGTAGCTGCTTGGGAGGCTGAGACAGAAGGAGTACTTGAGCCCAGGAGTTCAAGGCTGTAGTGACCTATGATCATGCCACTGCACTCCAGCTTGGGCAACAGAGTGAAACCCTATTTTGGTGGAGGGGAGTGGGGCAGGGAGAGGAATATCAGCTAGAAATTGATCAGAAGAAAAAACTATTGGAACAGAAAACCAAATATTGCATGTTCCAGTGTGAAAGTGAAAGTAAACACTGAGCATGTATGGACATAAAAGTGGGAACAATAGGCACTGGGGACTACAAGGGGAATGGACAGAGTTAAGCAGGTGCATACTGAAAAAATACCTGTGGTACTATGCTCACCACGTGGCTGATAGGATCATCTGTATCCTAAAACCCAAACATGCCAAAATACACTCATGTAATGAACCTGCACGTGTGCCCCCTGAATCTAAAATAAAAGTTGAAATTATAGGAGTGAGGGGAGACTGAAGACTTCAGGTAGAATTTAGGTTGGGTGTATAACGTTGGAGAAATGAAAACATGTCTACTATTTGTACAAATCAGACAGTAATCATTTTCTTTCAAGAATATCTATAAGAATGTGAATCAAATTTAGAATCATTTGTGTGAGTTTTGCCTGTACATTAAAGCTAACAAGAGTGTCAGGTAGGAGAAAAACTATTTTTAGTCTCATATACTGTTGGTAGGACCAAAAATCGGCACTTTTTTTTTACAATCAAAAAATGTGATTTTACAATAATAAAAAAAAGTTTGTACATATTTTGATCAAGTAATTCTACTTTTAGAACTTTGTCTGGAAAAAATAAGGAAATATACCACGATTTAAGTTACAGGAATATTCATTACAGTGCTGTTTATATTAGCCAAAACTCAGAACTTAAGTATCCAAAAAAAAGATTGTACACATGAAAATGGTTAGGATGATAAATTTTATGTTATGTACCTTTTACCACAGTTAATTAAAACATTATGAAGTATAAACTGGCTAAATGACATAAGCATGCAAAAGTTAGCTATATGGCTGGGCGCAGTGGCCCATGCCTATAATCCCAGCACTTTGGGAAGCTGAGGTGGGTGGATCACCTGAGATCAGGAGTTTGAAACCAGCCTGACCAATGTGGAGAAACCCTGTTTCTCCCAAAAATACAAAAAATTAGCTGGGTGTGGTGGTGCATGCCTGTAATCCCAGCTACTTGGGAGGCTGAGGCAGGAGCATCGCTTGAACCTAGGAGGTGGAGGTTGTGGTGAGCCAAGATTACACCATTGCACTCCAGCCTGGGCAACAAGAGCAAAACTCCATTTCAAAAAAAAAAAAAAGCTATGCAACCATGAAAGATACCATAACGGAAGAATATTTAATGACACAAAAATATACAAATTACATGAGGTAAAAAAATTAGTTTGCTAAATAGTACATACGGTTTAATTTAAATACATATTAGTATGTACATACATTTATAGACTAGAAGGATACACACACACACCCCCGCCCCAAAATGCGAACTCTCTAATCACAGAATAGGAGAATAACTATTATTTTCTCCCTGTCTTTTGCTTATCTAAGTTTTGTACTTCTTTGTCACACTCGTATGACTAGTGTAATTTTTAAGAGGATAAAAGGAAAATTCCCTACTATTTCATAGGATTTGAAGGATGTTAATGTCCTAGTTTAGGGAACCAGTATATCTGAGGCCATGATTCCTCAAACCACAAACACTACACCAGCAAGAGACATTTCCAGAGGAGTCCACAATTTTTCTAGTTGCCCCGAGACTCACACACAATATCCTGATGACGTATGCATCTGTACGTCTCCAGAACCTCACACAATAGCTGATATATAAACATAAATGCTTATAGAATGAAGAGCTACTTATATTTACATAGCACTCTACCTTGTATGTAGGGAATTTATGTATATCATCTCATTTGATTCCCCAATAACCTTGTGAACTGGGCATAAACATTCCCATTTAGAAGCAAAAAACTGCAACTGGACAATTAGATCTTAGGGTTACTAAACTAACAAATCACAGAAAAGAGAATGCATAAAGTTGTCATGTAATAAGCTTTATACTACACCACAAAGATATTAAAATGTGTATAACTGTTTATTCAATAAACACTGATTGAAGAGCTACTAAATACCAGGCACCTGTCTGTGTACAGGGAAATGTAGCAGTGAACAAGTGCCACTAAGTCCCTTCCCTGCCCTCATGAAGCTTATATTCCTATTTGGGAGAAAAGCAAAAAACGAAATAAACACAGAACATCAGGTTAAGCAGTGTAAGGACTTTGAAGAAGAGTAATGCAGAGTAAAGGCAGAATAAATTAGCTGTACTCTTTGAAGGATGATCTGAGAAGGCTTCTTTGATGGCAGAAATCCAAGATTAAAAAAAAAAAGCCATGAGACTTAAATTCTAAGAGAAGACATCAAATATAAAGACCCCAAGGTGTCAAATGTGCTTATAGTGACTGAAGAATAACAAGACCAATATGGCTAGACTGCAGGGAACCTTGGCAATTACTAAGAAATGAGGTTAGTCAGTCTGAGACTTTAGGTTTAAAAATATAATTCTTTAATGTGTTATCAACGGAAAAAATCTCGAATTTCAACAATATGTACCTTTCTCTTAAATCCATTTTGTTTGCATAATATTTAAAAGCTAGAGGAAAAATCTACTAAAATATTAATTAGCTGTTCTATTTACATTATCTAATTTTTTTTATCATATTCTTATGGTATACTCCAAAACTTTTGTAAATGTTGTCGAACATCAGGGTCTAACTCAATTTCTGTAAAAGGAAGCAATGTACAACTTTAAAAGGCAATGTGACTAGAGATGTTATTGAAACAACTAGGAAAATATGAGTATAAATTGTACACTAGATATTAGTACTATGTAAGTATTAGATTTCTTGAATGTGGTAACTGTATTGTAGGTATACAGAAGAATATTTTTATTTTTAGAAGACACATCCAGTGTTATGATGGTAAATGTTTAACAACTGGTTCACAGAGGGGAAAAAAAAAGCCTTGGTTTATAGCACTGCCAGTTTCCATGGTATAAACACTGTTACCATGGCTGATTTCAAGTAACCAACTAGGTGAAGAGTTGAAAAGAAATATACACAGTCAGCTTTTACAAGCTAGTACCTGCCAATTCTAATATACTACTAGATTAATGTTTGAAGTATGTGGGGCTGAAGTGTCAAGATGTCTGCAACTTACACAAATGGCCAACAGGCATATGAAAAACATGTTCAACATTACTAATAACCAGAGAAACACAAATCAAAACCACAGTGAGATACAACCTTACTCCAGTTAGAATGGCTGGAGACAAAAGAAAACAAGTGTTGGCAAGGATGTAGAGAAAAGGGAAGAGTTACACATGGTTGAGACTGTAAGTTATTATAGCCATTACGAAAAACAGAATAGACAGAACTACTATCCCGTCCAGCAATTCTACTACTGGGAATATACATCCAAAGGAAATGAAATCAGTATGTTGAAGAGCTCTCTGTACTGCCATGTTTAGTGCAGTATTATTCACAATAGCCAAGATATGGAATCAACCTAATCAACCTAAATGTAAAGAAAATGTGGCATGCACGCACACGAGCGCGCATGCGCGCGCGCACACACACACACACACACACACACACACACACACACACACAGGAATACTATAGAGCCATAAAAGGAATAAAATCCTGTCATTTGCAACAACATGGATGAACCTGGAGGACACTGTGTTGAGTGAAATCAGCCAGACACAGAAAGACAAATACTGCATGATCTCACTCATGTGGAATCTCAAAAAAAGTTGTATCACAGCAGCAGCGAGTAGACCAGTGGTTTCCAGAAACTGTAGAAGGGGAAGGAGAGAATAGGGAGAGGCTGGTCAACAGATACAAAGTTACAATTAGATAGGAGCAATAAGTTCTGGTGTTCTACTGCATACGATGACTAAAGATAACCCTAAAGTATTATTTATTATAAAATAGCTAGAAGAGTCCTTTGAATGTTCCCACTACAAGGAAATGATCAATACATGAGGTGAAAAATATGCTAGATACCCTGATTTAATTATTACACTGTGTGTGTGTGTGTGTGTGTGTGTGTGTGTATGAACATCATATTGGACCTCATAGATATATACAATTGCAATGTGTCAACTGAAAAAAGTAGCAGTTTGAAATAAACAGAAAGGCATTGCATTAAAAATAGAAACACAGACAACAAAATTCCATATCTATCCATCCCACCCACCCATCCTACCCACTTATATAAAGATAAAAGCTCTAAAATCTTCACAATTAATCTATGAAAAGGTAAATGGATGTTAATTGTAGTATTTCAACTTTTCTGAGGGTTTGAAATTTTTAATTATATTTTTAATTATAATAATTGGTAGAGCAAGCAAAATAGGGTAATTTAGAGAAATCCTATGGTCAATTCTTTTATAACATGAATAGTAATTTTTTAATATAACAGCATCCTTCTGTCAAATATACCAAATATGATATAGACCTTTAAGTTATTTTAAGACCAAAACAAACAACAGGAAGTTTGCCAATATCAAGGGCTAAAATTATATATTCTCTTACTGTTATAAATTTAAGTAAAAATGGCCAACTGGATAATGATCTCTCTCACAAACAATGATCTCTCTTCACAAAAGAAAATTGCTAATTTGATGAAAAATGTAAATGCATTTTCTAGACATCAGGATAAAGTTTTATAAATAGCCTAATTTCAGATAGTGATGCTAACTTAATTCCATTGAGGAATATATGTTTGGTAAGTGGGAAGACAAAATATGAAAACTTTAAATATTAATTAAAAATGTTTATTCCCAAATACAGATTGGTCACGTTCCCAAAAGGGATATGTTTAAGTCTGACCATTATTTACACTTAAATATTACTGACAAGCAACCTGAGTTATAATTAGATTCCCAGAAAAATCTACCAAAGGTTTCTTAACCTATAATGGCCATCTTGCAGCATCATGGAACAAGTCTAAATTGTGGGTGACAGAAGCAGAAGGGCCATGCTCCAAGCACTGAATCAATCCTAGGTAATATTCCAAAATAAATAAAAAAGCAATTTTGGGCAACATCTTGCCATTCTGTATTTTCCATCAGCCTCTTTCTAGTTCCCACCTCTGCCTCACTCTCTGCCCTGACGCTGCTCTAAACTGTTCATTATGGTCTACTAGCCCCCAGAAATAGTTGGCTATGTTCCAAATTACCTACTTTCCCTCTCCCACTGCATTTGCATTAAAGACTAGGTAGTTCAATGCTGGTTTCAGTTTTTTTCTATGTGGTTGTACATTTCAGAAGACAAGGTTGACAGTGACACAATAAATGTCTGTTGATCTTTTAAGCTTGTTACAACTAGTTTTCAAAACAGAATACCGAAACACTCATTTCCTTAGTGCAGCTGTTCCAAGTTGTATATTCTTGTTAGTAAAGGAAACCACTTACCAATTCCTACCCAGTGCTAGGCCTGTATTAAATGCCAAACCATATGTTCTCAGTTTACCTTTCCCACAAGGCTTAAGGTTGATGGTATTAGAGCAAAAAAACAAAACGGCTGTTCAGAAAGGCTATGTAATTCTTTTTCAAGGTGCTGAAGTTACAATTTCAATCTAAATTTGATCCTAAAGGCTTAGTGTCTTACCTTTTCTTGCATTATAGTATGCTGCTAAAAAGAAACCATTTAAACTAAAATATGACTATCATTTCAACAGTCTTTGAAAAATGTATAATACACATTTATTAATCCACGTGAATCTCTAGTTGGTATAATTTGCCAGGATAACAAGAGGAAACGAAAAATAATAAAATTCTCATACTGTGTTAATAGATATTTTTAGACAGAATAGCACCAACTAAGATGCAGCTGGTTGTATTTGGGAACACCTGGCCCTTTGCTTATCTATACAAATAATCTTGCCCGCAGAGTAAACTGGTCCACATTTATATAGCATTTCATGGCTTACTCTGTTCTTTGACATATTACCTTAGTTGAAGCTCGGAACCAACTCCCTTAGCCAGCTACATCCTACAGATAAGAAAACAGGTTTGGGACTTAATCCAAGAATGAGTCCCAAGTCTAAACTCTATATCCTTTGAGTTTTTTCCCTATTATTCTATCCAACTTGTACTTTCTTATACTCATAAACCTGAGATTTGCCAATCTGAACATACAGACATTCTCTGTCTCTCTCAGAAACAGCAATAAGAGCAAATTCAGCACAGGGAGTGGATGTCAGAGTGCTTCTAGCAAATGTTTGTGTATGAATCATTTGTTAGATGTATATAAACTGGAAACCATTGTCACCAAACGGCTATTGCCTACTTTTATTTTATAGTGTTTTAATTCAATAAGATATTATAAAGAAATATAACCTCTATTTAACTTATGGACAGCATCTTTAAATGTATTTCAAAAAAGTTGGTTATAAACTTGTGATAATAGCCTAACAGTCATTAATTCAAATCAATCCCTAAACTGGTAGAATTTCAGCTGGTATCCATAAAACAATCAAAGATTGCTACCCAGCTGCTCCTATTCCTATTTGCTCCACAAACACAGAGACATACAAGTCATTCTTTCATTTAACAAATATGTATTAAACACCTATGCACCTACCACGTACAAGACTGCCTGCTAAAAGATGGGAATACAGGTGTGAATAAGAGACAACTTTTCTGGACTCACAAAATTTAAAAACTAGCTGTAGAGACACACAACAAAAGAAATTACAAAATGTGGTCAATGCTATGAAGGAAATACAGGCTGCTCAGACACAGATTAACAAGGGACATCTCATTTAATAAACAGTAACAGCAATTAACATTTACTGAGCACTTAGGGTAGTGAGAGAAAACCTCTCTGAAAAAAATGACAGTTAAGTTCTATAACAAAAGAATGACAAGGAGTCACCAATGTGATGACTAGGGAGAAAGGCTTTTTAGGCAAGATCCTGAGTGGTAATCAAAAACCTAAAAGGCAGCCAGTGGGGCTGGATATGGTAAACAAGGGGAAGAGATGAGTATCTTTTACATGGAAATGAAAATATGAGAAAGCTCAACTCAGATTATTGCTAGGAGTTGTGATAATTACACATGGGCTCTTAGTCTAATATTTTGATTAGCTACTAGCACTTTTTAAACTATTCCATCTAATAAGAGTCTGGGCCAGGTATAATGCCTCACACCTATAATCCCAGCACTTTGAGAGGCTGAGGTAGGAGGACTGCTTGAGCCCAGGAGAGTGAGACCAGCCTGGGCAACAAAGTGAAACCCCATCTCTCAAAAAAAAAAAAAAGACAATTAGCCAGGCATGGTGGCATGCACTTGCAGTCCCAGCTACTCTGAAGGCTTAAGCAGGATGATCTCTTGATCCCAGGAGTTGAAGGCTACAGAGTCATGATTGCATCACTGTACTCCAGCCTGAGTGACATAGTAAGACCCTGTCTCATAAGAAAGTAAAAGAAAAAGAAAGTCTGACATGAAGAACTATTCTGATTTTTCACCTGTTTGGGCAAAGATTGCATTAACTATTAACAAATTGACATTGGTTTATCTACTAAGAAGTACTGCTTCCAAGTACTAAAATTTTGCTTTTCATTATCGAAAAAAAAATTCAGGAGTCTGAGTTTATTATTTCCAGTTTTTAAACTCCCCAGCCTCAAAGTGAAAGCATTTTCATACTTAGATGCAGAGAAAGGCAAAATAAATATATTCTTTGTTCAACAACTAATTTTTTCCTGTATTTGTTCAAAATGCAGAATACTCAGTTTTTGAAGAGAAAATCAATTTTTAAGTCACTCTTCTTATATACAAATTAGCCTCTCAGTTCTGCCTTCCAATTACCTTTTTTTCTCACTCTTCAAAGAAATGACAGGGTTTAGTCCACTGAATCATTTCCTTCTTACTGGATGACAGGCAAAAACATAGGCAGGGGATCTCTATGTCAACCTCTTATCTGAATCTCAGAAGTTGTATCAAGCCAGTGATTATTTGACAGCTAGTGATCTCAAGACTCATCAACATAAATGGGTGAAAGACAACAGCAGCCAGCTTTTAACTTGAGATCACAGTGAATATACAAAACATGCAGCTGAATTGGCCCCCTTCTTTTGCCTTCCTCAGCTTTCACTAACTGATTGGCTTCTTCTTTAGAAAATGCCCAAAGATAATAGCAGTTTACATTTGAATGCTAAGTGCCAGCCACTGTTTTAAGCACATTACATACATTAATTTGTTTAATCCTCGAAATAACCATGAGCCAAGGTACTATTACTTTCCCCATTGTAAAGATAAAGCTGAGGCAGAGAGGATAAGCAGCTTTCCAAGATCACAATACTTATCAAATATCTGTTTTGAGTTTTCCTCAAGTATTTTTGAACCACTTTTTTGGTCCCCGTATCTTATGGTATTTTAACATTACTTACTGCTACCAGTCAGGGAGCTTAAGAGCAAATGTTCAAGTTCACTTCACATTTCAGCTTGCCCTTTTATTAGCTGTGTAACCTTGGGTAAGTTACCAAACTTCTGTGACTCAGTTTCATTTATCCATAAAACAGAGATGACAGCAGCATCTACTTCCTTGAATATCTGTGAGGACTAAATGAGTTATGTATGTGAAGTACTTAAGACAGTGCCTGGCACATAGTATGAAAAAGTATTAGCTGTTGTTATTAATACTATCACCACCACCTCCACCTGGGAATTTAGCTAAAGGCTGCTTTATTTAATCTAGTCAATATTTCTTCTCCTCCAACATATGCCATTTCTTTTGTTTGATTTACATTAACAATGAACTATTCTTAGTAAGCAATGCACCTAATTGCCTTGCTATGTTTTTCTAGTCCTTAACACGTCTTTCCTCCTATTTCACCTGCCCACGAAGAAACTGTTTGAGGTTAACAGGGTTGCATTACGCTATAGTTAAGTTCATAAGCCATTGGAATTCTAAGGCGAATGTCTATATTTGTAATATAGCCAAAACGGAGGAAAAAACTAAGCACTTCTCTGTTTTAATCTCAAAACCAAACCCCAAAATAGTGTGGTGTTTTGTTTGTGGAACAGATTTTGCACTAATAGTTTTAACTTAAAGATCAATGGCCTATGATGTGTTTAAGTATGAATGGAAACAGCAGATTTAAATTACTAATTTATTGATGATTTATTTTATAGGTCTTAATCTTTCATAGCAGTTTTGATAAGCTCAGATATTAAAAATACTAAATTAGAAACATATTTAGAACATAACCTGGAATGTTTTTCATTGCCTCTACAGTAAGATCACACTTTATTTATTTTTTAATAGAGATAAGGTCTTGTTATGTTGCCCAGGCTGATCTCGAACTCCTAAGCACAAGCAATCCACCTGCCTCGGTCTCTCAAAGTGCTGGGATTATAGGTAGGAGCCACCACAACAGGCTGTGGACTGTATATTAGATTTCTCCTGAAACACCAAGCATTCAATATAGACAAAGATCTGGAGCCAGGTCCAAACTTGTACATCCTTGAGTATAACGCAGAATAACATTAAGTTCTCCAGCTGCCCAGCTCTAGTCAGCTGTTAACATCACTTAAAGACCTAATTATTCGAGAAAGCTTAGTCCACCCATGTCATCCTCTACATATAGAAGCCATAATTGTAATAGCAAATGACAATATAAACAAATACATTATACATATACTGCAAGTATCCTTTCGTAGCTTTTATATTTTCTCAGATAACTAGATATTAAAAAATTATTAATCTGCTCAAGCCTTGGCAGGTTGAACACTATCAATGTAAAACAAAACAAAATAGTGTTAGGTTATTAAACATTTATTTCCTTACCTCTGTTGAGTCTATCTTGTAACTGACCAGTATATAAGCATCTGTCATGTCTTATTTAACGTGATAAATGTTATTTATTTAATACCTGCTACGTGCCAAACACTGTCATTTTTCATTCTAACTGTGAGAAGCTGGAATTATCCCCATTTTATAGATAAGGAAATTGAGATTCTTAGAGATTAAGTAATGTGATGAAGATTAGAGAGCAAGCAAGTAATGAACAAGTATAAAAACAAAGGTCCCATTCTAAAGCCTGTGCTAATGACAACATATGAGACTTATCTTTGGCAGTGTTACCAAGTAATGTTATATTATTGCTTAAAATTCATTTTTTTACCTTAACGTACAGTAAAATACTATTGACTATTGTAAAATGTAGCTGTCATGCTATACCATAACATCTTATTTGAAAGTATAGTACAAACTCCTGACCTTCAGATAATTTTTTTCCATTGGCTATCAGTTTGTTTTTACAGAGGGTATTGGGAGCAGAATTGACCAATGCTCCCCATATCCTCCATAAAAACAGATAGCCAATAGAAAAAGAAATAAGGTATTTTTCCTGACCCCCACCTTAAACTTTTACTGTTAGCCAACCAACTACCATACCCAATCATATAGGATAAGAGTTATTTAGAAATTTTAACTCTTTGAAGCACAGCTGTCTTCCATAAAACTAGCATCTGAGTCTCTACATTAAAATCCACACTTTACTCACATTCTGAATGATTATCTGAGTTCTCCCATTTATGTTCCTCTTATAGAAAACTTAGTGTTAAGTATGATTATATAATTCTCCAGCTCAGAGACTAAAAGCAGGAAAATTAAAAGGTAGCAAGGATAAGTATATTAACAACAAAAACTGTTGACAGCAAGGGAATATAAAAATCAGATTTAAAAACACAGGCTGAAATGGTTTAAACTAGAGACAAAGCAACCTTAAACCAGAAACATGAACATTTAAAAAATTTCTCCATATATCATGATTACAACTGAAAATATTTTGACGTTTAAAAAGTTTCAATTATCCCTAAAATTCATTTATATAGAATAGTTCTTTAGACACCAATGTAGTAAAAAAAAAAAAAAAAAAAAAGCAACTGTTTTCTTGCTAAGAGTTGTCCATAACTGTGCCTTTCAAATTGTAGGTCATCATGACCCATTAATTGGTGAAGAAATCAATTCAGTGGGTTGTGACAGCAATTTTTCAAAACATGAAAGAGAGTAGAACATAGAACACTACATCGCACACAGTAAGGGTAAGTACATTTGTCAAAAGCTTATTTCAATATTTCTGTACTAGTTTGCTAAATAAAAGATTACGTACACCGAGTCTTAGTGTAAAAAAAAAAGCCATGTGTCTAAAGGTTTATGTTATTATGCAATATAATCACAATACTAAACTCATAATCCCATCATTTTACCTGAGAATGCTAAAGAAAGCTACAATTTTTAAGGGGAAAACTTCTTTGGAAATCTTGAATAAATTTATTTTCCCTAAAAATCTGTTTCAATATATAACTAAATATTTTACTGTATTTAACAGTAGTTTTCATTGCAAATACTATTTTAAAAATTGCTTTTGACTGTAAAGCAACATTTAACAATAATCCAAAACAAACAGTGACTTTGATTTTATTTGCTTGTTTATTCCGAGATTCAATTACTGACCTTGGTGCCATTTTCCCAAAGCCACTGATGTAATCTAAAAATCTAAACTTGGCATTCCATACAAGCAACGTGCTCAGGAGCAATACACTTGCTAATACTTGATACATATATAGCTGTTGCCTGATTTTGTGTAATAGCGAAACACCTAAAACTAATTTAAATCACTAAATTAAGTGTGGTTTTCTCCAATTCCTTCTGGTGCATTTCAATATACCTATTTTACATAGAGAATTTGTATAATCACTTTGAAAAATATATAGAAAACAACCTGTTTAATACATATAAATTTTAAAATAAGCATCTACTTTGTAGGTTACATTAATATTTCCAATCCTAAAGTCTTAGACTTGGAAGGAAATCTGTCATCCAGTCCAAATCCCTACCAAATAATCCCCACTTTACAATGTTCTTTGGAATCAAATTCATATCTGACTGAAAAGTTTTCACTACTAACCATTACTACATTAACATCTTCTAAAATTGGTTCTTGTCATTAATCAGAAAACTGATAAACAATTACTTTGAGATCCTTGAAAAGCGGTGTAAGACTCCCACACAATAATAGTGGGAGATTTTAACACTGCACTGTCAATATTAGACAGATCAACGAGATAGAAAATTAACAAGGATATCCAGGACTTGAACTCAGACCTGGAACAAGTAAACTTAACAAATATTTACAGAACTCTCCTCCTCAAATCCACAAAACATACATTTTTCTCAGTATCACATTATACCTATTTTAAAAGTGACCACACAATTGGAAGTAAATCACTCCTCAGCAATTGCATAGCATTTCACAGGTTTAAATAAAATATGGGTTGGCTGCTTGTTATTTTCATCCCCTATCTCCATATCCCCTACCCCTATCCCCTATCTCCATCCTGTCTCCATTGTTAAGCACAATTATTGGCATAAAAGAGGTTTTTAATACCCATTTTTAGACTGCATTCTAGCCTGGGCAATAAAACAAGAATCCCGTTCTCTCTCCCTCTTTCTCTTCCTCTTTCTTTCTCTCTTTCATTCTTTTTCTTTCTTTTGCTCTTTCTCCTTTTCTTTTTCTTTCTTTCAAAAAAAAAAGAAGAAAAGCAGTGTATACAATATTCTTATAAATCCTGAAAATACAGGTTTAGAAAGGAAGTGACATCTACTTATCACTAGGGATTTCAGTGGCCCCATCTGTTCATATGCTGATATATTGAATACTAGAGTACTCTGCAAACTTTTGGAGTTTGCTTAAAGCACAATAATCAACTAATCAAAGTAGTAATAATAAAATAATAGTTATCAACTCAATCTTAAGTTTTCTCTTCATTTTATCAAGTTCACATTCAAATTTAAAAGGCTTATGAACTTAGTTGACCATAGACTGACTACCTAAAAACAAGCAAGTTCAACTCTAAGATGATACCTGTATTGTGGCAACAGATAAAAATACTGTTCTTTACTTTCATTTTGAGATACACTAGAATCTCGAAGCTACTGCTTCAAAAGCACTTTTGAAAAAAACGCTTAACCTTCTCTTCCATATGCCTTTCTCTACCTCACCAGCTGGAATCTGTCACAAAATCAGATAATCACATATGATACAGAAATAGTTGATCCTACTGCAGAATTAGGTTAACACTTCTAAATTGAGGCATAGAAAAGAAGGAGGTGGGGGAACAAGCCCTACTTAAATAAATCATTTACCTCGATCTGGCTTCATTTTCACATCCAATTTTCACCCAGAGTGCTGTGAAATGCACGTGTGGGTTCTTTGAACAGGCTCGATACTGATTCTACGGCTTCTGCTTCGTTTTCAAAAAGCTGAAAGAGATAAAAATAAAATTAATCTGGCCCTATTCTGATACCCGGACCTTGCAAGTAAACTACTGTTAAGTTAGGCCTCTTCCTGGCACCAACTGCGGTAACAGCACCCTCGGCTGGTCTGAAAAAAGCAAAACTCTCTCTGCACTGCCTCCCCCATCTCCTCTGGGTCGAGCACCCTCTTCCCTGCATCTGTGCTCCTCCAGGCCAATGTGTCCTTCTGACAGAGTCTCTGAACCAAGGAAGATCTATTTATAACCTCGAGGTACAAGCAAAAAGAAGAAAAAGATTCGAGCAACATAAACTAACCCCTTCGTACAAAAACGCCTCTGGAAACAGTGGCACCTCCGCAAGGGCTGGTATGGAAATTCTCCCACCTGGTGCCTGGGCGCAGCCAACTTTTCCAGTCCCCGGTGCCTCCAAGCGCTCCACCCGCCCCGCCGGGCCTCACCTGTGTAATTACCCTCTGGCTAGCCTTCCTGCGGCACCGCCGCCAAGTTTACACCGAAACCCGAGCCACCGCCTCCTGCCCAGCCCCCAGCCCCAAACAAACTGTTCCGCGCTGTCCCGGAGCGACCCTACCAACTCCCAACCAGTCCTCCGCGACCGGCTCCGAGGGAGGTGTTTGCAGCCGGGCGCTCGCCCCCTGCTCTGGCAGCCCCTTCCGTCCCGCGGCGGCCCCGGATTTCCTTCAGCCCCACCGCACCGAGCGCCGCGCCTGCTCCTCTCCCCGCCGGAGAGTTGTTTTCATGGCGCTCTCGGGCTGGCCGGCTCCTCGGCCCCCTCGGCCGACCTCTGCTGACTAACTCGCTCTCCTCTCCCGTCCCGAACCCGCCTCCTCTTGGTACTTCTCTCCGCCGCTCGACCAGCGGCTCACATCACACCCCCACCTCAGACCCCAGGCTCCGAGAGGCGCAGGGCCCGCGGGAGCGCAATGTGCAGCGCAGCGGTCCCCGGGGCTGCCTCAGGGGACAGTGGGGGCCCGAGACTACCAGCCCGAAGCGGCTCCCCGGCGCCCCTGTGGCCATCCACCCGCGCCTCAGCCACCGCCTCGCTCGCTCCCTGCGCTCAGCCCTTCGCCCTGCCTGCCCGGCACCCGAGCCCGCGACCCCCGGGCTTCCCCCGCCCGTCGCTCCGGCCGGCCCGCTTGCCCAGCGCCGCTGCCAGCTCCTTGCCCGCCCGCTGTCTCTAGCTCTGGCGCCCCGGCTCCCAGTCCCCCTCGCTCGGCCAGTTCTTTCTCTGCTGTTTGCCCTGTCAAAACACTGCCTGGGTCACGTGCCCCAACAACAGCCAACCCACCCAGCTCGTCACTTCCTTCCCGGCGGCCTCCGCGGCCCTGGCGCCCGGTTGCTGTGGCAACGCCGCCGCTCGCCCCGAGGCGCTAGTTTGCGGCCGGGTTTTCGGTGCAGGTGCCCGGCGGGTGCGAGGGCGCTGGAGGCACCGGCGGAGCCCGGGAAGCCCGAGAGGCCCCAGGCAATTGGGTTGCGCTCCCAGTCGGCCGAGGCGCACCTGGATTCTGAGACCAGGAATTGGAGCTGAGCTATTAGAGCGCAGGGTAACTGGGGAGATGTCATCCAAGGGCCTGCCCCAGACGTGGAGGATAATTATAGCCTCCTCTTCCACCTCCTCCTCCTCCTCCACACGGGATGCTGGCGCAGAGTTGTGATCGAGCCCCAAGTGTATTGCAGCGCAAAATGGAACCGGGTTTAATGTGGCCAGGACAGGAGGATGGGAAGCTACGCGGGTCAGGGAGTGGGAGAATTTAAGAACCAGGAAGCCCACCCCCATCCTAGATTTTCCCAGATCACTAGGGATTTTAGTAGGATTCAGAACCCAAGCTTCCAAGATACTCGCTGTGCTAAAAATAACCTTCATAACTTCTAAAACACTGACTCATGGGCAGGACACTTTGACAGCATGTTATTGTTGGGGAGCTGTAATTGTGTTGTGCTATAGCAATGTGACATGATGACATTTCGTGTTGTGATGTTGTCGTCATTTAAACACAAACAGATGACAAGAATCTGCTGTGCTTAAAAAAAGCAGTCCTAACAAGCGCTGCAGCTATTAGCTACACAGTTTATAGATAAAGTATATGTGGGCCGTGAGCCCAAATGGAGACAAGTGAAAATTTGCAAGGCTCTTTAGTTTCATTAGAAAAAGGTTTTTTTAGATGTAATTTTGCATAAAAGGACCACAACAGGAAAGTACTAGGACAAGTCTAAAGACGTTTTTTTTTTTTTTAATTTGTGCTCTTCTGTTTCAAAAATGTTTACAATGAGTATGTACTATTTTCACATCAGAAGAGTTTTATCAAGGGCAAGATTGGCAATTCTATTTTTTTGGCCTCAAATAAATTTCTTATGAAAAAAGCATTATGAAATATTTAAAAGGTATTATTTTCTAGTGTTTAGATATATACAGTAAAACAACATGTACAACTGAAATCATTACCCTTAACTCCATGATTATATCTAATCAGAGCAGAGAGGACATTCAGGAGGGTAACATTTCATTTTCTGTGAAATGTTCTGGCATCATGAAGATGAAACTGACAAATGGCAATAGTTCTTTAATCTATAAAATGCTACAAATGTTAAATCCCAGTGGATTTGACTTTGATATTATTGAATACTGTGTTTTGTAGTTTTAAAAAAATGAACTGAAGTTTTACTAGTTCTACAATCACTTTGCAATTAACCTTGGTAATGGGAGACAGAACAGTTACAGATAAGCCAAAAACCTAAATTTAGCGCAACAGCTGGGACCAAATAACAGCTATTGTAAAAGGCTTACTGGGTGAACAGGCAGCAAAATCTGGTTTACCTTCTTTCTTCCTCTATCTAATGCAAAAGAGGTATAAAGACTAGAAAGTGTTGAGAGCAGAAGCCAAGACTATTAATCTGTAGCACAAACTATTCTCTTTTAAATAATGTTTAACAGCACATGGGTAAATGATGTCAACATTTGTTAGACTAATCTGAATTTTTTTTTTAGAACCTTAAACCTGTTCAAAAATTTCAAATTATTATGGCAGTAGAAAAAATATTTAAATGGTGTATTTCTGACTCATTATTTAAATTGTTTCATTCCATAATATGCGTTTACTGGATACTACCTGCTAGCCACATACAAGTATCTGAGAATATAAAGGTCATCTAAACCAGATAGGGTTACTACTCTCAGGGAGCTTATAGTAATATTACAGTTACATGGCCCTAATCAAGTCACATTCTAAAACCTTTGTTTCACTTATAAAAGCGAGGTATTTAGACTCTGACAATAGTTATTATCTCTTTCTTTTATCCTATGATTATGTAACATTTTCAGAGTGTTTGGAAATAATGACTTGAAATGGCAACTTGCTCTAAGGTGCTCTGTTCACACCTCAGAGCACATAAGCAGAACAAATGTCTCTAGTTCCTAGTTGGTGAGAGGTAAGGATGACCAAGGGAATCAAGATAGCAGGCAGGAACCGTACTCTCTTTTCATCTGATTTGCTTTTCATTTTGCTTTCCCCTAGGGTTCCAACGCCATATATGAGTAATTAACTTCAAAAAAAGTTAACTCATCTTCATTCCTTCAACTTTTACAGATTTTGTTGAAATGGGTAGTGTATGATCAATCTGTAATGACTGTCTCTAAGTTCTTTTACTGATTGAGGTGATGAGGCTAACTGGTTTGCTCACTTTATGAATACAAGGCTGTTATTGTGACCAAAGTCATGGAACCAGTCCAGGCTACCAGAATGAGCTCCACAAGAGCAGGGATTGGTACCTTTTTCTTTCTTCTATCCCTAGCACTTAGCAAAGAACTGGATATAAAGTAGGAGCTCAATACATGTTAATCTTTGTATTGACTAATATGCTTTTCTTGCAAGCCTGTAGTCTGCATGCCTAATACTGGCTGGCATTTTCTCTATTGGGATAAAGCTAGAGTTGAGAAATTGGTGGGTAGCACAAATTTCATTTGTCAAGGATATATTTTCATTATACTTTTGGGGCAATGTATACATTTTATGTTGTCTCATAATAGTAGGAACCCTTAAAAAAAAAAAAAAAAGACATATTGTAGTCCTGCTCCCATCCCCCATCTGTCAATGTGAATTTAGATAAGTACAGGAACGAGGTGAAAATGAGATAGACCATTAGGGTAGGTTCCAAATCCAGTGACTAGTGTTCTGATAAGAAGGGAGAGGTTTGAAGGCAGAAGACACACAGAAAAGATGTCCATGGGACTAAGAAAGAGAATGGAGGTTCTGAATGATTACTCAAACATGAAGATCTTTAATTCTGTAAAAGTTACACTAAGTGAGTGAAAAATATTAAGATTTCTCTAGTATCTTAAAAGAGGAACTCTATGACCCACAGCTAGAGGATAATCATGAATAAGTGGTTGAGAATCAAATGAAGATACATTATTTTAAAGATGTCAATCAGTACAACTTATTCACCATGAAATTTTGTAGAAATAAAGATGAGTAGAGAAGTAAAATGTATAGATAAATCTGTTCTTGCAAAGTTAAATCAAGCTGTGTACGTTTAGTACTTGTTGAAACAAGATGAAATGCAAGCTATCTTTTCCATATGTAAATAATTTCTGATTATCCATTTAAATTCACTACTGTTCATTTCTGAGAGAGAAAGATCATGGCATTGTTGCTAAGGCACTGACTTCTGTAAACAACCATCTACCTTCACTTAAGTTGGTTGTCTGGTTTATTGTGTTTTGAGGTTCCTGTTTGTCCACCCTCTAAAACCACAGGTATAAGGAAATAAAAATGTATTCTTTCTGGTCCCAGCCTGCATAAGTGCCTTAGGGCTTAGAAATACAAGGGCCTCTAAACTTCAAGGTGGATAAACCTTTAATTAATCTGAAGATTTTGCTGAGCTGCTGGAGGTCTCTAAGCCACCAAGCCTTAAGGTATTTTTAAGGAATAATAATGGCCCTTTTTTGTGACAGTAACTGTGCTCAGCATTTTACATATATATTTGATCCAAAGAGGATGATAACTATTTCTCAGATTAGGAAATTGACGCTCAGAGAAACAAATAACTTTCCCAAAGCTACACTTAACAAGTAAAAGCAACCTGCTTCCTGAATGGGCTCATTTAATTTCTACTACAATATTCTGAAATAAGTTAAATAATTTCAAAAATTTCAGGTGGGGAAACTATGGCTCAGAAATGTTGAGAAATGGTTCTGCATTTAGAATTTAAATTGGTTGATATAAACTTAGGCTTAATGGTTTAAGATATAAGTTCTAAATAAAATAGCTCTGGTTGATTTGTTATATGTACACCCCAAAGAGCAAATGGTCATGCTCAGATAATAGCAGCTGAAATTTCTTCAGCACTTAAGTTGTAAGCACTATGAATTATTTATATATTTGTTAGTTTACTTAATACAACATCCCTATGAAATATTATTATCCCTATTTTATAACCAAATAAACAGGAAAGGGGAAGTTAAATGATTTACCCAAGGTTAAGCAGTTAGGTAGTAGCAGTGTCAGGATTCATACCCAGTGAGCATGACTTGAGAGCATATTTTTTTTCTTTTTTTTCTTTTTTGAGATGTAGTCTCACTCTGTCTCCCAGGCTGGAGTGCAGTGGCATGGTATCTGCTCACTGCAACCTCCACCTCCCAGGTTCAAGTGATTCTTCTACCTCAGCCTTCAGAGTACCTGGTACTACAGGTGTGCACCACCATACCCAGATATTGCACCCAAACCCTGTACCTTCCTGACACTGGGCTTCTGCCCTACATGGGATTTCCCCTCAACTTCTTTGGAAACCCTTCTGGACTTTCAGGTCTCAAAGTCTCACCTCACAATGTCTTTTAGAATCCATACACTCATACACACCATCTGTCTTTTTTCTGAACACATATTTATGAACTTAAAGCCACATATTCCTTTATCTTTTAAGGGCAGATGGACTGACTTCTAATTCCTTTGTCCTTCTATGTTGAATGGCACCAGCCTAGGCACAAAGATTCAAGTGATTGATTATTAAAGATCCAAGGCCATCACTATTCTCTAGAACTGCTCTGGCCAGCATAGTAGCTACGTCATCTGTGGCTATTAAGTGCTTGAAATGTGACTATTGAAACTGAGAAACTGAATTGTTAACTTTAATTAATTTAAGTATAAATTTTCAGCTGGGCGTGGTATCGCATGACTGTAATTCCGGTACTTTAGGAGGTTCAGATGGGAGGCTTTCTTGAGGTCAGGAGTTTGAGACCATCCCGGGCAACATAGGGAGACCACTTTCTCTACAAAAAAAGTTAAAAAATTAGCCAGGCATGATGGCATGAGCCTGTAGTCCTAGCTACCCGGGAGGCTGCGGCAGGAGGATCATTTGAACTGAGGAGTTCAAGACTACAGTGAGCTATGTTTGTGCCACTGCACTCCAACCTAGGCAACACTGCAAGATATTGTCTCTAAAATCAAACAAAGAAGTAAATAAATTTTCAATAATCGAATTCATTGTTAAAATAAATATGTTTGGAAAAACTGAGTATATAAATCTAATTTTTTTGCACTTGTTCTTAGCCAAAAGGCCAAGGAGTGAATCTAATTTTTTAACTGCAGATTTTAGGCAATCTAAATGCAGATCAATTTTTTTTCTTTTTTCAAATTTTTCATTTTTTTTTAAAAGAGACCAAGTCTTGCTCTGTCACTCAGGCTGGAGTACCGTGGTGTGATCCTAGCTCAAGCGGTCTACTGCCTCAGCCTCCCAACGTGTGGGCGTTACAGGCATGAGCCACTGCGCCTGGCTCCATATCAAGTATTTTTTTTTTTTTTTTTTGAGAGACAGTTTCGCTCTTATTGCCCACACTGGAGTGCAATGGCACAATCTCGGCTCACCACAGCCTCCGCCTCCCGGGTTCAAGAGATTCTCCTGCCTCAGCCTCCTGAGTAGCTGGGATTACAGGCATGCGCCGCCACACCCAGCTAATTTTGTATTTTTAGTAGACATGGGGTTTCCCCGTGTCGGTCAGGCTGGTCTCAAACTCCCGACCTCAAGTGATTCACCTGCCTTGGCCTCCCAAGGTGCTGGGATTACAGGCGTGAGCCACCGCACCCGGCCCCACATCAGGTATTTCCAATGAGAATTTAGCCTACAAATTGAAATGTGCTGTAAATATGAAATATATAGCAGATTTCAAAGACACTGTGAAAAAAATGTACAGTATCTCTATTGATACTTTAAAAATATTTCTCACATGTTGAAACGGTAGTACTTTAGATATGTTGGGTTTATTTTTAATTTTTCAAAATGTGGCTAATGGAAAATTTAAAGTTACATATGTGGCTTACATAATATTTCTATTTACTGTAAGACTCAGTGGCTTACCCAACACCTCAAAGGACATTTGAAAATCAGCTATGTTCCTCAACCAAGTGATGCCTTTTAGCAGTGTAAATTCTGGGCTAAGGGAACTTGCTGCTTGCCCTAATCTTTTTTTTTTTTTATTAATGTGTCATGTGGCATTTAATTGCCCTGATCTCATCAAGGGTTCAGTGCACCCTAATGAGACTTGAATGCATCACAAAGTGGTAAGGGCACAACCTAGGTATAGTAGGAACAATGGTGAACAACCCCTCTGAAAACAGGCTAGATTCAGTAGAGTTTTTTTGTTGTTTTTTCGAAGACAGGGTCTTGCTCGGTCACCCAGCTTCACCTTCCTGGCTCAAATGATCCTTCTGCCTCAGCCTCCTGAGTCGCTGGGACTAAAGGTACATGCTATCATAGCAAGCTAATTTTTATGTATTTTGTTGAGAAGGGGTTTTGTCATGTTATCCAGGCTGGTCTTGAACTGCTGGGCTCAAGTGATCTGTCTGGCCTCGGCCTCCCAAAGTGCTGGAATTACAGGCATTAGTTTTTTAGAGACAGGGTCTCACTCTGTCATCCAGGCTGGAGTGCCGTGGAGTATCTTAGCTCATTGTAACCTTGCACTCCTGTGGGCAAATTATTCTTCTGCCTCAGCCTCTGGAGTAGTTAGGACTATAGCTGCCCACCACCATTACCACCGTGCCTCGCTAATTTTTTAACTTATTTTCCAGGGTGGGGCGGAGGAGTTCTCGCTATGTTGCTCGGGCTGGTCTCAAACTCCTGGACTCACTCAAGTGATCTTCCCACTTCAGCCTCCCTCTGGGATTACACAGATGAGCCACAGCACCCATTTTAGATTCAGTAGAGTTTTCATAGAAATTATTTTTCTCTTCATGCTTGTTAGAGGGTGAAACACAGAACTACCTACCCAAACAGTGTGAGCTATTTTCAGAAGCAGTGATGGGTAGACTTCACTAAACAGCTTCACTCTTCATGAGCTGGTAGACATATTGTTTATTGTAAATGAAGTTACCAATTCTTTACATCTTTTCATCAGAATATATCAGTTCATTGCATCCTAATCAGAATTCTGCAATAGTACTTTTCATGGTTAAAAAGATTTAATACATTGAACTTGAAAAGTAGATATAAACAGTGCAGTGATCTCCATTTCAAAATGTGCAATATAAAATGATCAGGTATTTCAGAAACGCATTTTTGAACAGAGTTTTGCCCTTCAAAAAGATTTGTAAGAGAAATCTTTTCTAAGGTTGTTGTCTCAATTTAAGAAAGAAAAAGGTTTGTGAGAATGCGTAAAAACTATGGAAATTCTCTAACCCATTTTCACAAATGGGAAACTAATAATTGAGACTAAATTCTTCACATGTAGTAGAAAGAGCATGATAAAGCAACCTGTAATACCTTTTTGATAAATCCAGTTTCTGCTGCTTCTATTAGAACCCCAGAGCTCAATTAGGCATAGAGAATTCTAGGAGATATTCCTTTATTTGCTGACTGTACATATCTCAGTTTTTCTTTGCATTTTCAGATGGGGTCTTGCAATGTTTCCCAGACTGGTCTCCAACTCCTGGGAGCTCAAGTGGTCTCCCACCTCAGCCTCCCTAGTAGCCATGATTGAAGGCACGCCCTACTGTGCCTGGCTCCAATAATTTCATGCTGCCATGCTTTAGAGAGAACATTAACCTTCTTGCTTCAAATTGCACAGGCAAATTCTGTACCTGCAATTCCAAATAACTGATCTTTACTTCCAAAATATCATTTCTGTCTAATATAAGTTTAATTCAATTCCGTATTCATTGAACTTTGTATGCCAAATACTTTGCTGGGTCCTAGAAAAGCAAGTGTTTACCCCAAAAAGCTCTATCAACCTAGAAGGGAGACAGCCATGTTATAAAGAATTGCAATTTGGCTTTATAACAGCAAAAATATTTTTGCATAAGCAAAACACATAGTACAAAGAAGGAAAAGTTAATCCTCTCTAGGAGAGGGGGTTGCTAAGGAAAGAAAAGGATTTATTAGCTATATTTTGGAAGATAAAGAGTGAGGTTAAACAGGCAAAGTGGGGTAGGATGGAGGAAGTTATTCTCAGATGAAACAGCATGTCACTGAGGCATGTTAGAACATATCAAGATGCCATTTTGGAAGGTCAGTTTCAAAGAGATTAAACATAAACAATAGGTAGAGCATTAGAGAGAGGTTTTGTTTCTGTTATTTTGCCATTAGCCCCAGTCTTCATTCCTCCCAAACATCCATGCCTTTGGCAGGTAACTGCAGTCCCTCCAACTAATCCCACTAGTAGGTCAGAGTATATGTCCCAGCTCTTGGTTCAGCCACATGACTTGCTTTAATGACAAGAACGAGGCCAAAGGGAAAGTTTACTAGTTCTGAGCTAAATCTTAAGAAACCTTGCCTATTTCCTCTGTTGTCTCTGCCATTACCATGAAAAACAGATGCCTGAGCTAACTTGCTGTTTCCAGGAGGATGAGAGACAAGTGGAATTGACTGGAGCTGACTCACACATCATCCCAAATTTGATTAGCAGAACCATCACAGCTGATCCATAGATCCATAAGAATAAGTTATTGTTTAAAGCTGCTAATTTCTGGAATGGAATGTTAATTATTGCTGCAACAACAAACCAAAGTAGCTGTAGTAGTGAATTTGGAATTTCTTGTAGATAACAGAAAACTATACAAGGTTGTAATAAATTGTTTCAGAAAGATGGCTTCAGCAACAGAAGATGGAGATGGGAAGAGAATGGTGGGGAGGTGATAGCAAAGAAGCGATTCCAATGATCCAACCTAAAGATCATGCAAATGTGAACTAAAGCAATGGCAGGCAGCAGGACAGAGCAGAGAAGACAGACTGGAGAGACTTTTAGGAGGTAGAATTGATAGAACGCTGGTGGTCACTGGCTATAGGGAAAGAAAGGTCAATTATCCATTCTCCTCAGAATAATTGGCAGGCCACCGTGTACTCTAAGATAGGAAATACAAGAGAAAGAGGAGAAAAAGTACTTAGTTTCAGACATATTATGTTTGAAAAACCCATAAGCATCTAGACAGACATTCTGAAGACAGGAAAACATTCTGCTGTGGGACTTCAGGAAGAGGTCTTATCAGAATATATAGGACTCAGAAGCCATCAGCCTGTAAATGGTGGCTGCTCCATGGGAGTAGATGAACATATTGGTGTCATGGGCTATTGGGAAGGAAAGGGAGTTTAGCTATGTTGGCTACTGTGGAAAGTCAAATAAGATAAGAACTGAGAAATATCTTTTTGATTTGACAATCATGTCACCCATAAGAGGAGGAACAATTTTGAAACTCTTGTTACAGATGCGGAAAGGTAGCCCGGACCCAAATGAACTCACTGTGTATTCAGAAAATAGCCCACAGTTGGGAAATTCACAGTGCTGTTGCTTTAAATCAAATCCTTACTTCATAGCAGGTCAGTATGGTATAATTCTGAGAATGGTTAGTAGCTTTATTCCAGGCACATATGTTGGGAATTCAACATCATTTGTACTATAACCAAAAAACAAACAGAAAAACATTATCCATGGTCTTGGTGTGTGCCAGCAAAATCCAACATGCAGAGATTTTCCAGAAATTGTTTTCTGAGAGTAATATACTTCAGAAATGTTTGATTTATAGGCAGCCACATATGAAAAACTGAGAAATGTCTCTACCTCTTATTCGTAAATATCCATGTATTGAATTTCCATGCAGTGTGCTATATATGTGACATTTTCCTCTCGGTAAATTTTGGCTCATTTCTGTTTCTTCATCAGGATATACCATGATTCTTGGAAAAGTGACTGGGTATTGATGTCTTGTCTAGCCAATGAAATCCACATAGCAAAGATGTTATGAAGACATGGAATCATGAATGAAATAAAATCAGTATAGCTATTTGGATGATTAGATATCGACACAAGACAGTCCCTTGTTATTGCCTTTAATAGTTAGGTAGCACTAGGCCATGAAAGTTGCCTCTGTACCCGCCTCATTTGTGGCTCTCTTTCGGCCATGTGAGCCTAACTCCCTTGGCCACAAGTGGCTGAACCAGCAATCAATACCTGACCTGAAGGCAACCCTCTATAGGCTGACAAACAGTCCACAAAGTTGCTCAGGGCTAGAGAACTGAGTCCAACAGAAGTGCATTCTAATGGTTTGTAATTGGTCAGTCATACTCTTTATGATGGTGCTGGTAGGAGGACAGTTATGTGCATCAGACATGCAGAGTTAGTAGCTGCTGAAGCAGACACAGAAGCCTCCCTAACAACAGGCAATGGAGAAAGGAGCAACAGACAGTTCTGAATGAATACCAAGTGTTCCTAAGCCAAAAGCTGCAGTTTGGCTGCTACAGGTACTGCCAGTCCTGAATGATGGCAATGATGGTCCATTTCTCTGTGAAACTTGACTGTATACCTGTTGAGATTTTTTTTTGTCTCCTTTTTAAGCCCCCATGAATCTTTCCAATCAACAAGTTTGTAACAAAGGCAACCTGAACATCTCTGATACTTGAAACTTGAAAATATCTAATACAAGTTTACATCACTTTCAAATCAAGAGTGAAGTTAATGCGTTATTGGATTCCCAATACATATGTCAGTTACTTATTCAATCAGTAATATGTACTGATAACCTACTATGTGCCAGACATGTACTAGCATTAGGAATTTAGCAGTGAACAAGATTGACATGACTTCTGTCTGGATTGTGCTATCGTCTAGTCTGGAATATTTAGACTCCATGGGTCTTAATATGTACTATATGGAGAAACCTAAACTTAATGTATGTGAGAAGCATGTGATCTACATTTGTTTGCTTTTGTTTTAAATATTCATGGTTTCCGAATATATTACATCAATAAGGATGTAATATTAAAATCCATGTGTTAACATTTTAATCTAAGGATACTTATATCAAAATACAACTTAGTTCAGAGCTTTCTAAAATTTAGCACATCTGAAACAAAGTGAACAACAGAAGGTTAACAAAACTATTAAGTACAACACGACCCTTAAGTAGGGCCAGAAGTATAGTACTGCAACAAGACGTGACTTGCAGAATCCAACAGAGGAAGAGAATAAAATGATGACCTTTATATGCCAGCATTTTGCAACAGTGGTAATGTGCCATCTGTAAATGAAGTGAATCCTGGAAATAAAAAGGCTAGCCATTCGTCCTCATCCTAAGTAAAAGATAAACTGAAAAGTAATGGCATGGATTGCCCAAGATAACAGACTGAAAATAAAGATACAGGTGATTCATTAAACTAGATGAAGAAAAATGGAGAAGATAGAATCTGATGCTTGGTGAAATTGAAATGTCAGGGAATTGACATTGATGCATTCTGTGATGGTCCTGCTAGTAACTCAATAGTCAAGCAAAGGATTCTAATGTTATATTTCTTAGACCAACTAAAATTAAGAATGCATGCCTTTCCCAGTGGAGATAAGATGGCCCAGGGGGAGTGGAGAGTTGATGGAATCCTGTTAAGTGCTTCAGTTTCTAGGGCTTTTTAAAATTTTCCTAGTCAGTCTCTGCTTATCCATCTAGGACTCTTTAGCTATTATTTTAGTGAAGCATCAAGAGACTCAGAATGCTCTTATATTTTATCATTCAAACTTTTACAGGCTTTCTTTCCAAGACACCCAAATCCCTAAACACCTGAACTTCTAAGTGCTGTACGGGACTTAGTCTCATTGGTTGCTATAGTACTGCTGTGGAAATTCTCTACTTGTCTTCAATTAAATAGGTCGCAGTTTAAACGTCTGCAACTCTCTGAGAACACAACATTAGAAATTAGAAAGATAATATGACTGTGGCTACAGCAGGCAATGTTTAATTATCAGATTTATATGTACTTTTATACATTCAAATTTGAAAACTAAAATGAATAGATGACCTTAAGGAAACTATAAACCATTAAATGGAATCAAGAATAGGTAGAGAATCCAAATAGATTGATCATCATCTAAGAAACTGAAAAGATTTGGGAGGCTGAGATGGGAAAGTAACTTGAGCCCAGAGTTTCAAGACCAGCCTGGACAACATATTGAGAACCCGTCTCTATGAAAAGTTAAAAAACTAGCCAGGCATGGTGGTGCATACTTGTAGTCCCAGCTACTCAGGAAGCTGAGGTGGGAGGATCACTTGAGCCTGGGTGGTCAAGGCTGCAGTGAGATTTAATCATGCCCTTGTACTCCAGCCTAGGAGACAGAGCAAGATCTGTCTCAAAAATAAATAATAAGAAAAAGAAATTGAAAAGTGAGTTAAAGATCTACTCCAAAAAGAGATACCAGGCCCAGAAGAGTTTGAGAAAGTTCTACTAAACCATCAAAGAACACATCATGCCTTTTTTTAAAAAAATAAAATAAAAATGAACTGATCAGAGCAAAAGAAAAGGATAAAAAGTTTCCCATTTCATTTAGACCAACATAATTCTAATGAACCAAAATGAAATGTAGTCCTCCACCTCCCAAAAATATAAGAAATAAATCTCAATTATAAACATAGCAGCAAAAATTCCAAATATTAGCACAGAATCCAGCAGTGCATTAAAGGAATATTACATAATGACCAAGAGTTTATCCTAGGACTATAGGACTGCTTCAACATTATAAAATTTATTAATATGAATTGCCATACTATCTGATTAAATAGAAAGCAAATGATTGTCTTATGCCGAAATCTCCACTAGATAAAATTTAATATTCATTCCTATTAAAATGTCTTTGAGGGCTATGAAGAGAAGAAAACTTTTTTTTTTTTTGACACAGGGTTTTGCTCCATTGCCCAGGCTGGAGTCCACGGCTTGATCACCACTCACTGCAACCTCTGCTTCCCAGGCTCAGGCAACCCTTCCGCCTCAGCCTCCTGAGTAACTGGGATTATAGGTATGAACAACCACATCCAGCTAATTTTGTATTTTTTTGTAGAGATGGGGTTTCACCATATTGCCCAGGCTGGTCTCAAACTCCTCTGAGCTCAAGCCATCCTTCTGCCTCAGCCTCCCAAAGTGCTGGGATTATAGGCATGAGTCACTGCACCCAGGCAGAAAACTTTCTCTTTTTTTCCCTTCTTCGAGATGGGGTCTCACTCTGTTGAACAGGCTGCAATGCAGTGGCTCAACCAGGCTCACTGCAGTCTGGAACCCCTGAACTCAAGCAATCCTCCTGTCTTTGCCTCCTGATTAGGTGAGACAACAGGAATGAGCTACCACACAGGGCAACTTTTGGAATCTTACTCTGTTGACCAGGCTGGCCTCAAACTCCTGGCCTCAAGTGATCCTTACACTTTGGCCTCCCAAAGCCTTGGAATTACAAATATGAGCCAGCATTCCTGGTACAAAATTTATTTATAGAGCATTTATCAAACCTTATAGTAAGCATCACACTAAACAGTGAAACATTCAAAGCAAGCACTCCTTGAAAGTCAAGAACGAGAATATATTTTGCCATTTTAAGTTTTAGTCAATATGCTAAAACATGAAAAGAGACAAAAAATACAAATGGAAAGATGGAAACAACATTATTTTGGGCCAGGCATGGTGGCTTACGCCTGTAATCTCAGCATTTTGGGAGGCTGAGGCGGTCAGATCACTTGAGGTCAGGAGTTCGTGACCAGCCTGGCCAACATGGTAAAACCCCATCTCTACTAAAAATACAAAAATTAGCCGGGTGTGGTGGTGCATGCCTGTAATCTCAGCTACTCAGGAGACTGAGGGAGGAGACTCACTTGAACCCAGGAGGTGGAGGTTGCAGTGAGCCCAGATCACACTGCTTTACTCCAGCCTGGGTGACAGAGTGAGACTACGTCTCAACAAAAAAAAAAAAAAAAAAAAAAAAAAAAAAAAAAAAAAAAAAAAAAAAAAAAAAAAAAAAAAAAAAAAAAAAAAAAAAAAAGAAAGAGAAAGAAAAATAACTATTTCAGAGAATATAGTTAAATTAGCAGAACTAACAGAATTTTGTACCGTGGTTGGATATGTGATAAACATTTTAAAAATTAATAGCTTCTAGTACATCAACACTGGGTAGAAAATGTTAAGGGATAGAGATCCATTCACAATAACAAAACCGTACTATCACTTAGAAATAAATCTAATCAAAAAACATTAAAGACCTGTGGAAAATGACATAAAAGAAGATCTAAATAAATGAAAAGATAGATCTTGTCTATCCTTTCTCGATCCACAAAGTCAATGCAATCTTGGTCCAGATTTCCAAAATATTTTCTCATGGAGTTTAACAAATTAATTCCAAAAGTTTATGTGGATCAATAGAATTACACTTGGAACAGTGAAATGCTTACTCTAAAAGAGACACATAAAAATGAATACCAACTTAATAAAAAAACCTCTTGAAGCCTTCCCTCTCATACTTATACAGAAGACAGTAGCTGAGTGGAATGGCAGGTATGCGTGTCTGCGCTACTTAAATTGTTCTCTCTCATACCTTGCTCTCGCTTCTCTTTTGTTCAAGTCCTCTAAATTAAATGGTTCAGTGCATCATATGGTGTGACTGCTTTGCATGTGGATATGTTTCCTCCAGATATACAACATAGAATTTGGTAACTTTTCATGTCAATCTTTTTATATGGCCCACTTAATCTCTTGGCTGAGTATATTTTAATATATGATTGCTCAGAATTAAGGCAAATAATTACCATTTCTACTTTGAGACTCAAGAATTCCTGAAAATGTGCTGGGTGTGGTGGCTCACAACTGTAATTCCAGCACTTTGGGAGGCTGAGGTGAGAGGATTGCTTGAGCCCAAGTGGACGAATATAGCAAAACCCCGTCTCTACATTTTTAATTAAAGAAAAGGAACTCATGAAAATTTGACCTCATACCTTATTATCAGATAAGCTAGAAAATACAAAATACACACAATGTCAAAATAGAACGTTTGTGATATACATAGAACTCTGCTATTTTACAACACCACTGCTGCCAGAGTACTAAAAAAATCTATTACACATTTTGAAAAATTTAATTTCAAAATGTTTTGTCTCACTGACAATCACCATACTTTCCCCCACTATTCTTTGGGTTTCTTTTTTCTGTTTTTTGTTTTGTTTTTTGAGACACGGTCTCTGTTGCCCAGGCTGGGGTGCAGTGGCGTAATCTCGGCTCACTGCAACCTCTAATTCCTGGGTTCAGGCAATTCTCATGCCTATACCTCCCAAGAAGCTGGGATTATAGGCGTGCATCATCATGCCTGGCTAAGTTTTGTGTTTTTAGTAGAGTTGGGGTTTTACACCGTTGGCCAGGCTGGTCTTAAACTCCTGGTCTCAAGCAATCCACCCACCTTAGTCTCCTAAAGTGCTGGGATTACAAACGTAAGCCACCATGCCTGGCCCTGACCACTTTTTAAACATTACTTTTACCACCAAATTACTCAGGCTAAAGTACTCTCTGAACAAGTCCATGCTTTATCTATCTCCCTTGTGCCAATCAGCTTCCAAATGTACATTTCTAGTAGGAACCACCCTTTCCTGACCTCCAGGCTACCCAGCTGTCTACATCTACAGGATGACCCACAGATCCTTCCAAATCAATACTAAATCAACAACATCCTCTTTCTTCCCTGAAAGCTTCTACTTCTCTCCTGTCTTTTCTTCTTTGTGATTAAAATCCTCCCTATTCATTCTTATAATATCTATTGAGCACCTACTATGCACCAGTCACTGTTGTTAATGTTTGGAACAGTGAACAAAAAGAATCTTGTCCTCATGCACCTATGAGCCTCATGTGCAGGGACTCATATTTGCCATGTGGACAGAGACAATAAATGAATAAATCGTAGGAGATATGAGAGGCAGGAAAAAATTTGAGCAGAGTAAATGGGTTTTGGGGAGAGGTATTTCCAGATAGGGTTGTCAGGGTAGGCATCATAGAAAGGAGCTTAAGGGAGCAAAGACTTGAAGAGGTTGAGCAAAGACATGAAGGAGTTCAAGGAGTTAGCATGTGGCTGTCTAGAGGAAGACTATTCCAGGCCAAGGGACAGTCAGTACAAAGGCTCAAGGCAGGAGCATTCCCATATGTGCTTGTGAAGAGCAATTGCAGCTGGAACTCAATGAATGTGGGTAGGGAGACAGTAGAAAATGAAGTTGGAGAGGGGATGGAGGCCTAGATTACATGGGGTTTTAGGGACTATTTTAAGGACTGGTCATTGCAGGGCTTTGAGCAGAGACATTACGTGGTCTTATTTATGTTTTAAACGTTCACTCTGACTGCTCTGTTGACATTAGATGATACTAGGGCAAGGGCGGACATGTGGAAACTAACTAACAGTAAGCTATTCCTGCAACCCAGGTAGGAGCTAGTGCGGCTTGGTCTGCCATTCTGTCTTACCCAAGCTAGAAACCTCGCTGAACTCCTCTGGCCATTCCTCCCTCCCACTTCCCCACCCATTCCCCTACACACCCCTCAATATACACACCTGGATTCTATATCCAAATACTAGCCACTGCCCTCTACCCAACCACCAGAGCCTCCATTCAGTCTTATCTTGATCACTGAAGCAGCCTCCTAAATGGCCCTCCCTGCCTTTCACTTACCCCTGCTTCCAGTCTATCCTATCAGCTGGGGTACCCTTCTCATTGCAGAGGGTCTTAGCTTGGGATATATGCATAGAATTCACTGGATCTGTGAACTAGTGAATTCTAGAAAAGGTTGTTATTTTCATTTACATGTAACTGAAATCTAGCATTTCCTTTATGCTTATGAACATAAGCAACAAACCACAGTACCTGTGACTGTCACCAACAGAAATTAGGTATTTTCATAGCATAATTAAAGTCGACACACATCTCAAGATGTCATTTATATGCATTACCACTTTGAAATTATGATATTAGACCTACTACTAGATTTTTAAAATGTGCTAATAACGGAGCAAATATCACAATTAAGAACTATTTTGTATTTCAATATTACTGGATTCCTTTTAATTCCTATATATTTTAATTTATACAAGGATTAAATGTATACTATTTAACCTAATATAAATTATATTGTGAGGAATTCATGGGCTTTTTTCAAGGCCAGAGAAGATTAAAAACTCGTGTTCTAATCATATTTAATCTATTCAGACCTGATCTTATTACTTCCATAATTTGAAAATCCTGAGGTGTCTGGCTAGCATACAGGATCAAGTCCCAAGTTCTAACAGTGCTAAAAAGGTTCTCTCATTTTCACTTGGCTAACTTTTTCTGCTTGATTACAAATCATTCCTTCTTTTTCCTATCCTATGTTCTGACCATCCCAGACCCTGCTGCTCCTTGGTACGTGGCCCTTTCATTTCTCTGGGAATTTGTTTTTAAAGTTCCCTTTTCCTGCAAAGCCTACGCAACCGTGGAAACTCCTACTCCGTCTTCAAAGACGTACCTTCTTCTAACACTGCCTCCTCAGGCCAAATGAGTTTCTCCCTCATCCTTACTCTCGCAGCACGTTGCACGCCGTTTCCACATCCTACATATCTTTCACATCCTTTTTACAGCTTGGTTGACCACTTACCTCTCTTGCTCCAGAGTAGCACTTTCCGGGAAAACCTATCTTACATATCTCGGAATCCCTAGAGGATGTGAACAGATGCTCCATAAATCGCTAAGGTTCACTGAAATGAACCTAAATACTTTTTAAAAATAATTAATCTGAAACATGACTCACTTCTTTAACACATAAGAATATGACAAAATATGCCTTAGGAATTTTTCCCCAGTCTTCTTACAACCTTTAGGTTAAGAACATGTTATATTTGCTTATAAATAAATGTTTGCAAACCAGACTAGAGGATACTTGCAATATATGTATCCAACAAACAATTTTTAACTACCATTAAAAAAAAAGACTTCTACAGATTATTAAGAAAAATACCAACCAGCTCAATAAAAAATTGGACAAAGACTTGAATAGAAACTTGGAAAAGATAGCTATCCAAATGGTAAAAAATGTGAAATAAAGCTCATGAGGGCTTTATATGACTTGTCAGGGAAACACAAATTAAAAATCACAACAAGAAACCACTATTACCACCCCAGAAAGGCTCAAATTTAAAAGACTGACAACCCGAAGTGTTTTCAAGGATGTAGAATTCTTATTCGTGGCTGGGGAACATGCACAATGATACAATCGTTTTGAAAAACCACCTAGTTTCTACTAGAGATAACAGGCATCTGCTTTATGATCCAGCAATTCCATTCTTTATACTCAAAGGAAATTAGTACTATGTTCTCTCATTTGGACATTATATTCATAGCAGCTTTGTTCATCATATCCAAAAGATGAAACAATCCAAATACTCAAATTGTGATAGATTTATGTAATGGAATATTGCACATTAAAAAAGAAATAATCAGCTCCAACAAGTTGGAGAAATCACATAGAAATACTATGCTGAGTGAAAGAAGTCAGACACAAACATGTTTTACTATGCAATTCATTTATACAAAGTTTAAGAATGAGCACAACAAAAAGATGTTTACAGAAGTCAGAATAGGGATTAACCTTTCAAGGAACAGACTGAAAAGTACACAAGAGAATTTCATGCAGTACAAAAAATGTTGTAGAAGGAGGTTATTCAGATGTATACATAAGTGAAAATTCAAACTACACACTTAAGATTACTGAACTGTCTTCATTTTACTATGTGTATGTTGTTACTATTAAACAAAATAAATAAACTTGGCCAAATCTGCCGAAGTAAGTGGTGGTGATTTTGGAAACTCAAGCCATGGCAAAACTTTGGAAATGGTTTTGATATAGTCCAGAACATACTGCCAGTTGACTCAGTGAAAATAAGAATGTTATTCTTGGACGAATAAAAAGGAGAATGAAAATAGAAGTACAGATACTGGAAATAAAAGCACTGCATAAACGCACAGTGCTAGCATAAGCTTGTCCCTGCCTCGGACCAATAAAAACTTGGGTTAGGCGGGGCACCGTGGCTCATGCCTGTAATCCCGGCACTTTGGAAGGCCAAGGTGGGTGGATAACAAGGTCAGGTGTTCAAGACCAGCCTGGCCAACATAGTAAAACCCCATCTCTACTAAAAATACAAAAAATTAGCTGGGCATGGTGGCAGGCACCTGTTATCCCAGTTACTCAGAAGGCCGAGGCAGGAAAATCATGTGAACTTGGGAGGCGGAGGTTGCAGTGAGCCGAGATCATGCCACCATACTCCAGCCTAGGTGACAGTGCGAGACTCTGTCTCAAAAAACCAAAAGTAAAACAAAAACCCTGGGTGAAGCCACTAATGGCTCAGAAGTCACTGAGCACCATGACAGGGTTAGCCTCCTAACCATCAGTACCTGTTGGGTTTACTGTCAACTTTCTGCTACCTCTCCTCTTTCTTGTCTGTGCCTTCACAGTGGTAGCAGTTGAAACGGAAGAATATTTTATTCCTGTTGTAGTCAGGCAGGATATGGAAAAATGTCTTTGAGGGAGATTATTTGGCTAGAAAGAAACGGACCTTCAGGTCCAGCCTTCCCACATCCTTGTTAAGTATATATGATCATCCTTGATGAGTCCTCCTCCTGTCCAATCTCCAAATCTGTTTAATCCTATCTTGTGCCTGCACAGCCTTTTAAGGACTCCACTGTTGTTCTTATACAGCCTCCTGAGTAGGTCTTCTTGCCTCAGAAGGCCTCTTCAACCCTTCAGTTTCACTCTCCAACAGAGTAACTCATTAAAAAAAAAACAGATCTTATCATACCATTCCATTTGAGTGGTTCCTTTTGTCTCGGAGTAAAATCTAAACTCTATGGTGGTAAACAGGGCCTTTTATAACACGTCCACGTGTATCACCCTCTCCAGCCTTATCTCCCCAGCAGGCATCCTGTGCAAGTCCTTAGAATGTGTTATCCAGTGGGAACGTGCCCAGGTTAGCCTGCAGAGGATCATCATGCCCCAGAATTTCATGAGTGTCTTACTGCTGTCCCTCACTATAGCATTTGGATTTAGTGTTTTAGGGAATCTGAAGGATACTAGTGGCATCAGCAGCAATTCAGTCTTCTGCCTTCTTGCTTTTGTCTCTTAGAATTTTAAGCTCTAGAGTGAGATTTCCAAACCTAAGGATTAATCACTAGACATGGGGCATCCTAAAACACAGCTTCCTATTCCTTCATGCTCAGAATATGTATGGGTATGTCATCAACTACTTTATTTTCAATGTATACATTTTTCAGATCTAAAGTTTAGATTTTTAACATGTGATTAACTGGAAAGACTGACCATGAGTGGAGGAGGAAGGTCGTTGCTTCTCTTGTCTACTACTTTTTTTTTTCTTTATAGGAACAGCTCTATGATCTTCTTGGTGAGACTTTACATACCAAATTAAAATTTGATTATAAACAAATTTAGATTATAAAACCCTCAAAATAAACAGGGAGGCATGAATAATATGTATGATTGTCCGTATGTAAAGTCCCTAAACCCAGATATTGCCTACCTCTCTATAGGTTTGTAAGACTAATATATAATCCCCAGTGCAGCACTTCAAAACTAGTATCTAAGTATTAGCTTTGGGGAGTTCTCTGCCCCCTTTCCACCTCTGTGAAAAATGTTGTAAGCTTATATATTTTGAGGGAAAGAGTCCATAGCTTTCAGGTTCTCAAAAGGATCCAAGACTACTTGAAAAAAAAAACCATTATTGTGACTAGGCTTTTTATACCTAGAAGCAACTACCCTTCATATTTATCTAGACCACACTTAAGGAAGTGCTATCTAGCAGACTTGAATGCTGCAGACCAAGATGCCTGTAATTCCTCAGCACAATTAAAGATAATTAAGTAGTATGGTATTATTGTTTTAAAGTTGCCATTTTCCTTTATTGGAAAGCAAGCAAAATACACTTCTTGTTTTTTACCACTCTGATGGAACTAATTTCTGGTTCAGTTTTTGAATATATTTACCTCAATGTTATATTTAACGAAAGAAGACTTTAACAAATGGAAGGATATCCTTTGTTCTTGGTTAGAACACCTAATCAGCAAAATGTCAGTTCTCCCTAAGTTAACTTATACATTTAACAGGATCCCAGTAAAAATACTAACAAGCTGTTTTATCTGGAGCCAGACAGGTTGATAAAATTAATGTAGAGAAACAAACATACAAGAATACCTAGAAAATGTGAAAAGGAAAATTAGTTGAAGGGAAGCGGAGAGAGACTAGTCCTACCACACAATTAAAATATACAACAAAGTCTCCATACTTAAAACAAGGTTGTACCAAAACATGAATTAGACCAACTGATGAAATAGAATAGAAAAAGGACATATAGAAATATGGCACATGTTCAGGCCTTGTGGCTCTCATCTGTAATCCCAGCACTTCAGGAGGCCAAGGTGGGAGGATAGCTTGAGCCCAGGATTTCAAGACAAGCCTGGGCAATACAGTGAGACCCTGTCTCTACAAAGCATAAAACTATTAGCCAAGCATGGTGGCATGAACCTGTAATCCCAGCTATCAGGAAGCTAAGGCAGGAGGATCATTTGAGCCAGTAGTTCGAGGTTATAGTTAGCCATAATGGTGCCACTGCACTCCAGCATGGGCAACAGAATGAGACCCTGTCTCCAGTATGTATGCATGTATGTATGTAAGTGACAGAGGTGATTTCTTCAATCACTAGGACAAAAATAAACATTTGAGATCTCGGTACAACTGGTTAGCCATTTAGAAAGGATAAATTAGATCCTTTATTCACAACACACACTCTAAACTTCAAATGATCAGAAATCTACATGTAAAAAGTAAAACTATACTAAGAGAAGAAAGCATAGACAAATTTCTCCATAATGTGGGCAGAAGGAAAGGATTCCTAACTATGATTCAAAATTCAGATACTATTAAGAACAATACAATTGCCATCATAAGAATTTTAAATTGTGCATAAAAACACTTGAAGAAAAATTAATATGCAAATGACAAACTGGAGAAGAATATCTTTAACATTTTAAGATAAAGATCTAATGTTCTTAATATAGAAAGAGCTTTAAAAATAGAGAAAACCAGGGCCAAGGTGGGAGGATCACTTGAGGCCAGGAGTTTGAGAGCACCTTGGGCAACATAGCAAGACCCCATCTCAACTAAAAAAATAAATTCTAAAAAAGAGAAGACCAAAAATCTTATAGAAAAATGGGCAAATAACAAACACATGAAAAAATGCTCCATATCGCTAATCACAGAAATGCAAGTCAAAATCACAAGATTTTGTATGAGATACCATTTCACACCAGTCTGAATGGCTATTATTAAAAAGTCAGAGAATGACAGATGCTGGCAAGGCTGCAGAGAAAGGGAATGCGTATACACTGTCGGTGGGAATGCAAATTAGTTCAGCCACTGTGGAAAGCAGTTTGGAGAGTTCTCAAAGAACTTAGAACTACCATTCAAACCAGAAATCCCCTTATAGGGTATATGTCCCAGTGAAAAATCTTTCTACCAAAAAGACACATGCATGCACATGTTCATCACAGGACTATTCACAATAGCAAAGACACAGGAGCAACCTAGGTGCCCAACGACAAGTGAGTTGGATAAAGAAAATGTGGTGCATAGACACCATGGAATACCGCACAGCCATAAAAAGAGAATAAAATCATGTTCTTTGCAACAACATGGATACAGCTGGAGGCCATTGTCCTAAGCAAATTAATGCAGGAACAGAAAACCAAATACCACATGTTCTCACTTATAAGTGGGAGCCAAAGATTGGGCACTCATGGACACAGAGATGGCAGCAGTAGAAATGGGGAACTACTGGGGGCCAGGGAAGGAGGAGGACAAGAGTTGAAAAAGTAACTATTGGATACTGTGCTCGGTACCTGGGTAGCAGGATCAATTGTACCCCACACCTCAGTATCATGCAATATACTCAGGTAACAAACTTGCGCATGTACCCTCTGAATCTAAAAGTTGAAAAAAAAAGGAAAACGGGCAAAACACATGCATGGATAACCACAAATTACAAAATGACATTTAAAAGGTGCTCAGTTTCACCCGTAATAAGCCATTCCGTCAGATACGTACCCAGGGAATCAAAAACCTATGTCCACACAATGACCTGTACACAAATTTTCACAGTAACTTTATTTGCAATAGTCCCAAACTAGAAAAAGCCTAAATGTCCATTATCAGATAAAGAGGTAAACAAAATGTAGTACATCCACACAATGGAATACTATTCGGTGATAAGAACAGGCTACTTACTGATGATACACATTAACAATGTGGGTGAATCTCAGAATCACTATGCTGAAAGAAACCAAAGAGTATACATGGTTTGATTTTTACATACAGATTTAGAAAGTGCAAACTAATCCACAATAACAAAAAGCAAATCAGTGGTTGCTTGGGCACAGGAGTGGAGGAAGAAATTTATTTTAAAGAGCCACAGGAAAAATTTTAGGGGTGATAGAAATGTTTTATACTGATTAAATTTTATACAGTTCATAGGATTTCAACTATACTTAAAGTTCATAAAGCGGCCTTTAAAAGATCAATTTCATTCATAATAAGAAAGTTACAAATTAAATTACCCTAAGATACTATTTCTCGCCTATCAGTTTGACAAAATGGTGCATTCTGTTAGCAAGGCTGTGGAGAAACCCAACCCATATGAAGGGAATTTGCTATACCTAACAAAACTACCTGATGTTTGCTTAACCATCAACCAGCAATTTTACTCCTAGAAATCTAGTAAAGATATGCCTTCAAGCATCCGAAAATATGTATGCACAAGGTTATTCATTGTAGAATAGGAGATTAGTTTAATAAAATATGGTAAGTATACACAATGGAGTACTATATCGCTGTGTAAAAATGTGGGACTGGAATGTCTTCTGAACTAATTTGGTGTGACTTCCAGGATATACTAATAAGAGAAAAAAAGGCAAAAAGTGAAAGAATATCTACAGTATACATTTTATAGGTAATATATGGAAGAAAGAAAACATACATAGATCCATTATTTTTCAAAAAAGAAAAATAGGAAGGCCATATCAGAAAATAAATTGGTTATCTTCAAGGCATGCAAAAGGAATGGGTTAGGGGAGATAGGTCAGAGAATTACTTCTATGAGTATGCACACTTTATTAGTTTTCACTTTTGGATACATATGAATGTTCTACATAGTAAAAATTAAACTAAGGCAAGATGGAGTGAAAACTATAACAATACAAACAAACCAGTGAACCCCATGTTCTTTCAAATGAGTAATAAAACGACAGTGAAAGGGGAAAAAAGAACTAATCCAACCCATTTGTGAACACAATTCCTCAACCGGCCTCAGTCTCTGGAGAAAAAAACTACAAACAAATCTTTTACTCTGATTACTAGATGAGTTTTCCATAGTGGTGTGGCTTTAGCAATTGAGAAATTATTTTATACGTATTGCAGGACTGAACAATTGAATGCAATGTTGTTGTTGGGAGCCAAGATTTTCACTAGGAAGAAGGGAGACAAAAATGTCCATCAGACCAGGCTGTCTTAGAAGAAAAAACAACAAAAAGAAAAATGTTCCAAAAAAGTGATAGGGACATGTCAAAAGGAAACAAAAACTAGCTTCAAAGACCCAAATCTGGGAAAGTTGAGCATCAAAAATAAATAAGGACAATAATGATTATAACTGACTGCCTAAAAATAGGAATTCATAAGTCTATACAGAGAATAACAATTTAGTAATAAAAGGGAGAGATGTATTGGTGCACACCACAACGTGGACGACCATCGAAAACATCATGCCAAGTAAAAGAAGCCAGATCCCACACTGTGTGATTCCACTAATACAAGATACTCAGAATAGGCAAGTTTGGAGAGAGAGAAGGTAGATTAGTGTTTCCCTAGGGCTGGGGGAAATGGTGGTAACTGCTAGCAGATATGGGGTTTCTTTCTGGGGTGCTGAAATGTTCTAAAATTGATTGCGGTGGTGGCTACACAACTCTGACTATACGAAAAACCACTGAGTTGCACACTTCCAAAGAGAATTGTATGGTGTGTGAAATATATTAATAAAGCTACAAACAAATGGCGTTAAAGACTTCCTTACAACAGAATGTCATTTGATAAATGTACAGGCAGTGGTGATATAATTGGAAGGTTACCATTTTACAACCATCATGGTAAACATTGGTTTGAACAAGAATGGATGCTAAATCTAGAGGGAAATGTTTGATGAGGAGCAGGGTATTTACTTACATGGTCTCATTGTCTTTCCACAAATTGTTTATTGATTGCAAAGGAACAAGTAGTAAATATATAGTGGAAAAAACAGGCAGCAAATAGGTAATTAAAACTTACACCACTCAATAGAAAGATATCACGTCTCCAGAAATGATATTCTGAGAAAAGCACAAAATCGCCTATGAAAAAATCCAGCTAGGAATGCAGACCCGATAAACCCATCAAGAACAAAAAGCGACTGGCCTACATTCTTCAATCTTTCATGCTATTGCCATGAAGGACAAAGACAGGGTGAGGAGCTGGAACCAGATTAAAGGAGATGAAAGAGACATGATTTAATCCTATGTCGGTGGGAGAAAAATGTTATTGTTCGGACAAATGAAACTGAAATAGTAGGTTAAATAAAAATAATGAGGCTGGGCATAGTGGCTGATGCCTATAATCCCATTTTGGGAGGCCGAGGTGGGTGGATCACGAGATCAAGAGATGGAGAACATCCTCGGCCACATGGTTAAGCCCTGTCTCTACTAAAAATACAAAAATTACCTGAGGGCTGTGGCGTGTGCCTGTAATCTCAGCTGCTTGGGAGGCTGAGGTAGGAGAATGACTTGAACCAGCAGGCGGAGATTGCAGTGAGCCAAGATTGCGCCACTGCACTCTAGCTTGGGCTACAGAGCGAGACTCCGTCTCAAAAAAAAAAAAAAAAAAAAAAAAAAAAAAAAAAAAAAGAATCAATATTAAATTTCTGGAATTTACGATTTTGCAGTTACATAAAAGAGTATCCTTGGCCTTAAAAAATATACACTGAAGGAACATGGTATTTGCCACCTACTCTCAAATGGTTCAGAACAAAATAGTAAAATCGTGGAAAAGGGGAGAGAAGGAGGAAGAGAGAGTATGTTACAGCCTAAGTTTAATACAAGTATGTTTGTAGGAATGAGAAATGCTCAAAGATACAAAATGGCATGGTTAAATGCCTTTCCTCTGTGAGCCCCTGAATGCTGCTTTGCTTTGGATAGCCAGGAAAATCCCAGTCTCAAATTCACACCATTCCTATGTCATAGAAACCTCGTTAGCAGTGGCTGAAACGTCAGGAGGCTTAGGGAGGTTTTCCTGGACTTCAGGAAAGGAGCGCGAAGTTGCCCGGGGGAAACTGCACTGAATATTACATTAGAACTGTAGTACATAGGACAAAGTGAAAAATGAAGAAAGCCAAGGGAAGGATGTTGGGCAAGGCTGGGGTCAACCACAGTTTGAGCACGTTGGGAGACTGATTCCACAACCAGACAGCTTAGTCCTTCCAGAGCCACCTTCCCCTCTCACCGGCATGTCCCCACCCTTCTGTCTCTCAGCAGAAAAGGGAGGGAGAAGAGGACGTTCCTTCAGGTTCCAAAAGCACTTTAGGATCTAGCCCAAGTGTAAAGGCTGCGTCTGGATTCCCACTCCCAACCCTATGATTCCTAGGGCACCTAAATGCTTGATGGGATCATCGTTCTTAAACTGTAGGACACAAACTCTCCTGCTTTCGTGATTTATGATGCGTTTGCTTATCAGACTGACTTTATAATGGAGTTCAAGGTTTTGGGCATGGTTACTGAATTAAGGCACTCTCCATTGCCTTGTTTTTCAGACGGAATCTCTCCCGGTCGGCCAGGCTGGAGTGCAGTGGAATGATCTCGGCTCATTGCAACCTCCGCCTCTCGGGTTCAAGTGATTCTCCTGCCTCGGCCTCCTGAGTAGCTGGGACTACAGGCATGTGCCACCATCCATGGCCAGCTAGGTTTTTTTTTTTTTTTTTGTATCTTTACCAGAGACAGAGTTTCACCATGTTGGTCAGGATAGTCTCGATCTCTTGACCTCGTGATCCGCCCACCTCAGTCTCCAAAAGTGCTGAAATTACAGGCATGAGCCACCGCACCTGGCCTGTTTTTTCAATCAATAAAGTGAGAATAACTGGATTTGTAAAATCTACCTTGCAAAATCGTTGAGACTGAAGAATTAGTTTCTACTAAACCACATTGGGAAAGAAAAAACCCAGCATCCCTTTAATATTGGGTACTTTTTTTCTGTTCCAGTTGGTCAAAAACAAATTCTCCTTACAACCTCTCACTGAATGCTTAAGTCACTCACCACAGCATCATCCAGTTGTTTACAGATAGCTAACTGTGTTAGTAACATAGCCTGGAGGTTATCTCCCTTCCTTCCTGACAGAATGAGGTTTATATACTAGCTGTTTTACTAGGACACTGTGGGAATCATCTCCCTTCCTCAGTGGTAGGATGAAGTTTCTGACTTAACCAGAGATCACAAACCCGAATGCCTCCAGGGCCCAATCAGGTAACACAATTCAGAGAAGTGGACTGATGTGAAGGTGAATGATGTAAGGGTGGGAAGGACTGCTCCCATGGGAGAGCACTCCCTGTCTGCAAGCCTTCATTTTAAAAAAAAAGAAAGGTGAACCTCGGTAGACCAAACAAAGCACATCCAGGCAAGTGGGTCGGTTTTATCCCCTCTTTATTAGAAGAGGTCTACATTTCCTTTCATCTCCCAAAACCCACCGTTGATTATTTTGAAGTCTTACATTTGTCGTGGAAACTGGCCCAGAGCCTCTTTCCTAGTATTTATTAACCTGGATGACGCTTGCTGGTCACCTGTCATTGCAAAACCATTGGCTTTAATGTAGTAGAGTGATCACTGCTGAATGAGAAGTGTACATAAATGTTTCTCATATTTGCTGAACTTTGCCCCAAAGGTCTAATTCTACCGAATCTCTTAAAGGACAACAGTACTGGTTAAAAAACTGCAAGGCACAGATTATTTTTCACACTGAGCTTTTAACATAAAATGCATACAAGTCCCTTTCACTTGTATGTTCCCAAGACTGCACGCAGCTTCCACCTCATGACCCTTGAATACTCCAGGTGGCTCTCCCACCCCTTCCACTTGCTAGCCCCGTCGCCCTCTTCACTCCCCGCCACCCACCACTTCCCACCTCTCATCTCCTTACTCAATCACCCCCTTCCATTCCCCCCTTTCTCCGGACACATACCTCTTGGGTTGTGTCCTCACCAGCCAGGAGCTTTCCCTGATAGAGAAGAGGGACATGAGAATCTGAGCGTGTACAGGCAGCAGCGGCAGCACCAGCAGCAGACTGTTCACTGCACCTACTGTAAATAGGCAACGTAGAGGGTGGAGTCTGGGGGAGGGAGGAGCCCTGAGGGAAGCTAATTAGACTCACCCATCAGGAAGCCCAGGCTTGTTGAAGGAGGGCCTTGGACTGTTACAGTCTGGCTAACTCAAAGTCGTCTTGCTGTTAGGGCCTGGTTCCCGATACTGCAGCCTGCTTCCTCTCAGGATGCTTTTTTATTGTTACAATCATGTTGAACTTCATACCCTGACGTTTGTGTTGATGAGTTGATCTCTGCCCTGCAATAACTCAGAACCACAAACGTCTGGAGCAAGTGAGATGCCGACTAGTCCCCGCGGTTTGTATTGCTGGCAGCTGATCCCAAAGAAAGGCAGAGGAAGGTCAGGTGTCCCAAAGTTGAGAGACCCAGTGTGTGGGTGTGAGAGTTAGCAACTGGAAGATGCCAGCTGTTAGCAATCAAATTTCTGGTCCTCTTGTTTTGTATTTATGTGATTTTAGGTCCCTGACAGTCTGGGGCCTACCAGTCCCTTGGACACTTAATACAGTCTGCTGCTGAGTACCTCCTGGAATCCAGTCTCTCTCCTGGCTACAAGGGTCTCCCCCTGCTCTGCCCCGGCCAACCTCTCGGCTTCCTCCCCTACCACGTGACCCTCTTTCGTTATACGCCTGCCACACTGTCTTCTCAATGTGTCATGTAGCTTAAATAAGCCAAATGAGATCTGCCTCAGGGCCTTTGCACTGGCTATTTCTGCTACTGGAACATTCATCTCACTGCCCTCCCTGCTCTTTAAATATCTGACTCTCCCTCATTCAGCAAACAGGGTCACAGTCTTTCTAAGGTTTCCCCAACTCTCCCCTCTATCACAGTAGACAGTTTTGTTTTCTTCGTAGCTATCAACACTACCTGAAATTATTGAGTGTTTTTATTTACTTGGTTCATGCGGACTACTGGGTAGGCAAGGTTCACATGGTGTCTCAATGGGGTAGATGCACAGGCTAGTTTGGGCTTCCTTATAGCATGGCATCTGGGTTCCAAGAACAAGTATTTCAAGACAGTAAGGCATAAGTGCATGGCATTTTTATGATCTGGCTCAAGGTTTCACGCTAAGAAGATAATGTGGGATGGGATTATTGCAGCATTTTTGGAAAATACAATTTGCCACAGTAATTTTGATTTGACTTTTAAAAATAGCTAAAAGTCATTAGGAGTTAAGCTTGATGAATAATGTGAATGAAGCTGTTTCGATTAAAAATTGAGGAGTATGACCATTAAATAATAAGAACATTTTCTTCTGTGGATCACATTCAGTCCAGAATGTATTTTTGAAAGAGTACTTCTAGAACTTTTCAAACAAGCTGCATCATTCTACCAACTACCATGGTTGATTTGATTGGGCATTGTATAATGTATATTATCTTCCAAGGAAGTATTTGAAGAACTGCCATGCAGACAGGTACCTTGTTGAATTTTTATTGAAGGTGAACAAATAACCTCATCATCTTATATCACACTTAGTGCACACAGCCACCTTCACAAGCTACACTTTTCTTTTGGGATAAACTCTGAGAGACTAGCAACAACAGTGGATCTAAAATGCTTAGTAATGTGTTTCCAAAACCTGTGTTCTGACAAGCACTAATTCCTGGAGGTGGGACATTCTCCTCCCAGAAATTAATAATTATCAATTCATATGAGTATTAAAGGGTCTCCGCAAAAGAAACTTGTTTGACATTGTCAACCTAGTGACCAGAAAACTCCTTTTTCAAGAAGATCCTATTAATATCTCTTGGAACTAGCATACTGTGGAAAATACTGCCCTGTGGTTTTGTCCTTAAAACATGTTTGGAAAAAACAGCAACAACAAAAACATACAGTTGGTTTCCCATTTTGTCTCTAGCGTTCATTTTTAACTTCTGATTGAACTGATGCCAGTTAATCTGATTAACTTGGGATGGAGGACGCCTGGGGTCATTTGATAAAAAGCTCATTAATACAACACCACTGTGTTGCCTGGGTTTCAAGGCTGCTTTCACAAATGTGAAAAGCAATCTGAGATATAGACTGTAAAAGAACCACAGAGCTGAAGGAAACCTTAGAGATTGTCTACTTTAACCCCTTTATCTTAAGGATGGAAACTGAGGCTTAACTTCTGTTGAACTTCCCCAAGAAACACTGGTCAATGCCAAATCAGAACTGGAAGCCACATGTACTTTCCTAAGGTAACTTTTCCAAATATTAAAAAGTGCATCTGTATATCTTAGAATAAGTCTGGATCCTGTGTCTCTTAGAAACAAGAATTTGGAATCAGGCCCTTATGAGAGACTTTTCCATTTATTAGCTGTATATTTTTAGGTAACTTACTAACCCACTCACCTCCTCCAAGCCTTTGCTTTCTCATATATAAAATGAGAATGCTATTGTACCCTAGCTGCCTTATGGCATAGTTGTGAGGGTCAAATGAGGTAATGTTTTTGGAAGCACTTTGAAGGCACTTTGTGTGGAGCATTATGCAAATATAGGCAATTGATTGCTGTCTGCTAATAAGCAGCCCTCTCAGCCCATAGAACCATGACTCTGGGTTCCTTAGTAATTTGATTGGCTTGAGATGTTGATGGACTCTCTAATGCAATTAGTCGTTTAAACCAGCCACTGTCTTTTTTTTTTTTTTTACCTCTCCTTTTTACCTCTTTTATCAAAATGAATCATGAAGGACAAAACCTCAAAGCACATTTCCAAAGATTCTTAGAGATAAAACCTAAGATACGACAGATGCCTTCTCATTGCACTTAGGAGTTGGAAAATCTAATGTTTTGTCTTGAAAAATTCTGGGCATTGGGAGACTTGTTAGGCAGGCTGACCACTAAGATTTGTAGGGTTCAGGGCAAGAATACTGAGGCCCATACACCCTATGTCTACATATTTAAAAGCTGTAAATAAGGCTTACCAAGTGTTAAAAAAAAAATTCTATTTTTTTTTTTTTTTTTTTTTTTTTGAGATGGAGACTTGCTCTGTCACCTAGGCTGGAGTATAGTGGTACAATTCTGGCTCACTGCAACCTCAGCCTCCTGGGTTCAAGTGATTCTCCTGCCTCAGCCTCCTGAGTAGCTGGGATCACAGGTGTGCACCACCAAACCTGGCTAATTTTTGTATGTTTTTGGTAGAGATGGGGTTTCAACATGTTGGCCAGGCTCGTCTTGAACTCCTGACCTCAAGTGATCCACCTGCCTGGGCTTCCCAGAGTGCTGGGATTACAGGTGTGAGCTACTGTGCCTGGCCTGAATAAGCATTTCTAAGCAAAAGTGTTCTTATATTTCATACATTGGGGTGGTTGCCAACTATTTGGGACTACAGGTGCATGCAGAGCCCAGCTTCTGGCTTTGAATGAAAAATTCTTAGAATTATACACAAAATGTAGCATCACAGAGAGAGCTGAACCTGGCTCCAAGATGCTGGCACCATGCCCATAGCTCACTCCCTTCTCTTCCCTGGACACCATCTAGCACCATGAAGTCCTCTCTCATATATGGGAGGTGACCTCCTGCATCCAAACTGCATAACCACCTTCTCTTCAAACAGCCACCCAGGCTACTCTTTAGACCTAAGGATTTGCAACATTCATTGCCAGCAGGCTGGTACCCAGGAAAAAGCCTGCACACCCTCTGGAAGCAGGCTCAGGACTGTTTGGACAAGGAATTTCAGAGTCCAAACAATGGTGTTCCAGTCACGGTCTAGAAATAGGTGCTTAGACTCCAAGTGACATGTCCCTCATGTCGTATCCTCGCTTTGCCAAGAGAGGCAATGCCAGAGGATGGCCAGGACTGGGTCTGCTCTTGCCTGGGTCTAAGAAGGGGACTGCAGTTAGAAGCCTCTTGCAAAAGTCTCAGTGAATGGCAACAAGGCTGTGACCACTGAAGCAAAAGGGGTCAGCAATAGGGAAGGTCACATACGGATTTCATGGTACTTAGAAACTACCAAGCCATGAGAGAACAAAACAGGAAGGAGGCAACAGAAGACACTCAATTTTCAATCCTGGGTTATTGGTGGGGCTGGGGAAAATCCTCTAACAGGAAAATGTACTAAGGTTTCTGTTAGCATTGTGATTTGTTCCTGACTGAGCAACACTGTTTTCCAAACAGTTTTGAACAGAATTGTTACCCATTCACATGTTTTCACAATCGTGCATATGTTTAAGCATTTTCTTCATGCATGAAATATAAGTACATTTTTGCTGAGAAATGCTTATTCAGGTCAGGTGTCATGGCTCACACCTGTAATCCCAGCTCTTTAGGAGACTGAGGTCAAAGGATATCTTGAGGCCAAGAGTTTGAGACCAGCCTGAGCAACATAATGGGACCCCCCCATTTCTAAAATAAATAAGTAAAAATAAAATAAAAATAATAAAAAGAAGGAAATGTTTATTCACAGCAATATCATACAGCTATATACTTTAGGAAAATGTGTGATTTCTATTTAAATATTTTGTCACCTTAAGTCATACAAATGGACTTGATTCTATAGCCTGTATGGCTAAGAATTCAATCAGCTGCAAAATAGGGCTATTAAAATTGCTTTATCACTAATTTTTATTTTTTATTTTATTTTATTTTTTGAAACAGAGTCTCACTGTGTTGCCCAGGCTGGAGTGCAGTGGTGTGATCTCAGCTCACTGCAACCTCCGCCTCCCAGGAGGGAGGCCTCCCAGGTTCAGGCGATTCTCGTGCCTCAGCCTCCTGAGTAGCTGGGATTACAGGCACACACCACCATGTCCAACTAACTTTTGTATTTTTTGTAGAGATGGGATTTTTCCATGTTGGCCAGGTTGGTCTCAAACTCCTGACCTCAAGTGATCCGACTGCGTCAGCCTCCCAAAGTGCTGGGATTACAGGGGTGAGCCACTGTGCCTGTTCTGTCACTAATTTTTAAAGTCCACTTCTAGAGTGTAATGGGGTAAGATTTTACTAAGCCTGAGTCCTCAAAAGTATGAGATATGGCTTTTTCTATTACAGGTTAATCCATCTGGGTCATAAGAAAGAAATATGTAAATGGACTGTAATTATTGTGGTTGAAACACAGCCATGACAGCTAGCCAATAATCCAGTCAGAAAAACAGGGTTGTGTTTTGTTTGTTTCATTGCTTTTTGTGAGACATCAGTTTGTGCCAGACAACTCTGAGAATGTAATTGAAATCTAGAGTTATTGTTCTAAACTCACTTATGAGAAATAAAATCATGTCTTTCTTTGAAAGTAATCCATTAAATGTTTGCTTGAAAGATAAAAATGTTTATGTAGTCTTATGAAAGTTTCCACTGATAAATAATAAATTGTAGAATTCCCAAGATGGTTTTTCCTTGGTAAAGATTTTTTAAAACGTTTCACTCTTTCTCTTAATATTGATACCTATACCAGATAAACCACATAGAATTAAGTGCATCTTGGGTTGAAGGCCCTTAGAGCATTCCAGATACCCACAGTGTACCCCAAATCAGAGTCTAAGAGACACTGAGAAGGACTGGAGCAGGACAGAACCATGGGTGACAAGATCTTCTTCTCCAACTTCATGTGCTTTGCAGCTCACAGAATGAATTTGGTAAACCCAAGATCTCAAATGGGGGTGATAAAAGCTAGGGGTAGGGGTGGGGAGAAATGTGGCTACTAAGAAAACGTATGGCAGACATGGGGCTCATGCCTGTAATTCCATCACTTTGGGAGGCCAAGGTGGGTGAATTGCTTGAAGTCAGGAGTTCGAGACCAGCCTGGCCAACATGGTGAAACCCCATCTCTTTTAAAATATAAAAATTAGATGGGCGTGGTGGTGGATGCCTGTAATCCTAGGTACTCTGGAGGCTGAGCGGGGAGAATTGCTTGAACTCGGGAAGCAGAGGTTGCAGTGAGCTGGAATCGCGGCACTACACTCCAGTCTGGGAGTGTAGTGAGACTCTGTCTCAAAAAAACAAAAGAAAAAGAAAATGTATCAGAGTATATTCAGAGGGCACGGAGAAGCACAGGAGTAGAATTCCTTGCCAAGTCATTCCCCTCAATCTTTGTTGACATCTTAGGAATGCCAGGCAATCATATGCTTCCTCTTTTCTGGTTCTGAATCAGCTGAGAAATAGGCATACAAGTGTAATGAAAATCAAAATGCATCTTTGCTCATGATAAAGCTGCACCAGAGAACACAGCTTGCACCGTGGCTGGATAGGGGCCTCTACCAACCAAGTCTGGTCTGTTATTTCTACCTATGTGTAGAGAGTGTTCTCTTCAGAGTACTCTTGACCTGCCTGTGCCAGGAAGGGAATCTCTGCTCTCATTCCCTGTTAAACACAGAGAAGAGAGCCGCGGGACATCAGCCTCTGGAAGGTAGGCCCTGAGCCCTCATCTTGCTCTGCTGGATGCAAGGGAACAAAATTAGAGAGGACTGCATGCAGGCAGGCTCAGCCGGGAAAGACAGCAGGCCTCTTGACCTTCATTCCCATCTGCCTGACGGTATCAGTCACTCCTCCCCACAGGGCAGAGCTGGAAGCAGTTTTCTTGCTTCTCTGAGAAGACAAAGTGTGGACAAAAGGCACTATTTTAGGGCCTAATGATGTAACACAAGAAGAAAGGGAGAAGTGTTCCCTCGGATGTCATGTGACTCAGTGTTATCCTCTCAGAACATTCTAGAAAAGGTGGCTTCTGGAAGTTAGATTTTGAAATGAGCTCAAGTTGTAATCAGGGTAGTTCTGGCTAATACCCACTCCCTGCTGCTCACCAGGGGATGAGCTGGGGGAGGCAGACACAATTTGTGGTTTGAGCACTTGTAACTGCAACTCTGAGATCAATCCTGGAAAAGAGCCAGGGATTCCCTCCAGAGAACCGCACAGGACATGTATGAAGAAGGAATGTAATTTATATTTATTTTTATTTGAAACTGTGCTTAGGAGTAAAAGGTGTCTCTCTTCTAAGGCTGTCAGTCAGGAGGAGAACAGCCTTGGTGAGGAGTGGGCATATCTGGCTATGCATTTGAGGGCAAGGTTGAGTTTTAATGGTGTCTTCATTCTGCTCTCCATTTAAGTAAAGCCCTTCCTTATCTTCAAGATGACCTTTGCTTCCACCTAAACTCGTCAAAACAGGCATTCCTTCATTCCTTTAAGTGTGGCTCATAGGTAGATGGTAGAAAAAAAATACGTTAATTAAAATAATTAACAATGAATTGTGAATCTTAGATCTCTTTAGCCACCTCAGATGCATTTGTATTTTAAAAGAACAGTGAGTCTACAGGAATAAATACCTCATTGGTTTAAATTTCAGGCAGAATTCTGAAGCTATTTGTCTGGGAATGGTGATAGATAGAATTGTTCCCAGCGCCATGGAGACAATACAGCCTCTACGTACGTAGAATGAGTAAGGACCAGGCACAGATTCAGCAGAGGGCAAGGAGGATGAAGACACAGAAATGACCATTGATTGGCATAGAATGAGGTCATTGGTCACTCAAAGGAATTGGGGAGCAGTACTGATTATGGAAGATAATGCAGATAGTATAGTTCAATCCAACTAGTAGTAACATTGGAGTACTATCTGCCAAGCTCTGGGCTGGACACAACCAAAGCTTGAGGACAAGAATACACTCACCTGGAAGAATGGGACAATGCTTGGGAGAAGGAATAGAATGAAACAATTTAATAGTTTGGATGTTTGAACTGGTGAGTAGACTTCTGTTTTTCTAAGCAAACCCCTAGCCTTGAACAAAGGGAATGCCAGCCTCTTTCTTTCTGGCTGCAGAACTGATGCCCATGCTCCACCTAGATGGTGTTCACTGGCCAGTCCTTTTATCCCTCCAAACATGCATTCTGTTCCTCCCCTAGGCAATCCTCCTGCTCAGCCAAGCTGGCACCCAGCTGGTGCCTCACACCTTTCACGCATCTCTCCTTGCCGTTGCTGTAGCTGTTCTCCCTTCCGGCTTCCAAGACGGGGCTCTTTATACCCCTGCTGAATTCTGTGCCTCCTTTGAAGCTGGCCCAAGTACTCAGGTACTTCCTTTTCTGGGCAGGCTTCCTGAGTACCAGGATCCTTCCCTTCTCTGAACTCCATATATTATCTGAATAATCATATGGCAATGATCATAGCAGTAACGATAATGCCTTATATTTCAATAGGTACTAAGAATTTTTCAAAGTGCTGCCACATACTTCATTATACCTGTGGATCACAGTATGATTCAAAGGATGGTAAGAGATTACTTCTGCCTAAAAACAAAATAAAAAATTCAACAAGGAGGCCAGGCACACTGGTTCATGCCTGTGATCCCAGCACTTTAGGAGGCTGAGGCAGGAGCATTGCTTAAGCCTGGGAGTTCAAAATTACAGTGAGCTGTGATTATGCCACTACTTTCTAGCTTTGGCAACAGAGCGAGACTCTGTCTCAAAAAAAAAAAAAAAAAAAATCAGCAAGGAAACTGAGGTCCATAAAGAGTAAATACTTTTCTACTTTTCTCAGGGCCATATACTCCAGGATGTATTGCATCTGTCATTTGGGTCTGATTTAATGTACAGTTTCTGATTTAACATTGTTTTACACTGATTTCAAATAATTTCATGTTGCCAGTCTTGGCTTTCTAATAAGACTATACTTTCTTTCAGGGCAGGAAAAATCTCTTGTGTTTTTGGCATTTTCCTAGCACTCAGAAGTACATTGAGTACACAATGGGGGCTTAAAAAATGCTTTAATGATGATGTTGATGGTCACGGGTTTACATTCCTGCACATCGTATGAGCGTGAATATTGAGTTTGCTGGGAGGTACCAAGGCACCATAATTCCATTTGATCCCATTTCAGGTGTTGGAGATCATGGGGCACCTGGAGATCGTGCGGCACGTGTAGACTGAAGCGTAGTAGCTCTCTGAGATGAAGTTCTTTCAGATTGGGAATGGTAGCGTGGTCTACTCTATCAGCAGATGATGATGTGCTACTGATGAATGATGGTTCAAAAGGTCAGGGCACATACTTCTAAATTAAACTTAATATTGTAGGGGCTATGGAGGTGACACTTCAAACTAAGATATTTTATTCCTCCGCCTCTGTATGCCCATGATGAAGTTCTTTGAGACTGGGAATGGTAGCATTGTCTGCTACATCAGTAGAAAATGATGTACTACTGACGCAGGAGCATGCAGTTTATCTCTTGTGGTCAGCTGTTCCCCATGGTAACCCCATAGAACTACCCACTTTCCTGTCTGGTGAGGCCCATACATTCGCTTCCTTGTTGCCATGTATTTATAATCAGTTCATCAGTAGACGATGATGTACTACTGATGTAGTAGATGATGCTACCACTCCTAATCTAAACTTCCTTGTGGGTGTACAGATGGGGAGGAATAAAATATCTTAATGTGTCACCTCCATAGCCCCTACAATATTACATTTAATTTGGAAGTATGTGCCCTGACCTTTTGAACCATCTGATGTGAAAGTCCATGCCTCCCTCTCTCCTATCAATTGTGGCATTTTCGCCTGTGCCTGGTTCGGTGGGGAAGAGGGCATGATTCTATGGCATGGCGATAATGCTCATAGAGAGAATGTCCTGGAAGGCTGGCCATCCTTCTGGTGTCTTTGGCCCTCTGAAAGGGAAACTGGGGAGGCATGAGATGGTTTTCTCTCTCCTGGGGCTTTGGGAAAGAAGGATGGTCTATGGATCACCCCCCTGGCTCTATCGGTGACCCCTCAAGGAGAGGAGTGGAGCTCTGCACAGGTTCTAAACCCAAGTCCTTGAGGCTAAAGCTATTGAAGATAATTGAGGTGACTGGGTAAGGACAATCTGGGGTTCAGCTCAGGTATGGGCTGACTACATGTCCCAGGAGTGATGGAGCCACTGCTTGACGTATCTATTGGCTTGTTGCCATGTAGATTTATGTCCCACAATTATGGTATGCGGTCTCAAAATATGATGACATTATGAAGGTTTGCTTATACATTAACATTATAGTTTCAATACTTACAGAAAACCCTACCAACTATTGATTACTGTGTAAAGATTAATTGGAACTAGCATTCAAGCATGTAGGCATGCCAGCAAGATTATTGAGGTAAAACATATCAACATGTGCCTCTCAGTTTCTGAATCACTCTTGTGGATCACTTTTAATAAACATGTAACACCTACCCCATTTCTAAATAATGACATCAAATGTTCCAGAGAACTTGATCTTTTCCGGAGGGAAATCAAGCAAACTGTGACAATGTAACAAACATCCTGAGACAAACGTAACAGCAAGGGAAGTAAAAAGAATATTTATTATACTAAGAATTGTTTCCTTTTCCAGAATTCTTATCTTTGGGTTTATCACTTGGGAAGTCCTAGAACTGGCTGTGAGATGAAAACAAAGGAAATAGTTAAAAAATTCTGAGTAAGAAAATATTTATTTTATACATATTAAAGTATAAACCATATGAAAGTATAAAATCTTATTGCAGAGCCAGCATTAGCAGCAAGAAAGAATTTTAAAACAGTGCAAGATAACATTGAATCAGAAAGCATAAATCAGAGAGACCGAGACGGCAGATATAATGCATGGGCTGGTATCTAGCTGTTTGACTCATGACTGGAAGGCAGTGCTGATTACATGCCAGGCACTATTCTAAGTGATTTAAATATGCTAACTGACTTAACTCTCATAACAACCTGATAAGATAGGTCTTATGATACTCATTTTATAGATGAGGAAACTGTGGCACGGATCAGTTAAGTAATTTTCCCAAGGTCATACACCCAGTAAGCAACAGTGCTGGGGATATGACCCCAGGGAGTCTAATTCCAAAGTCTGCGATCTTAACCACATAGCATCTCATATGTCTACTACTAGTGGTAGTAATAATAACTCTTCTGTTATTATTGCTATGTCAATACCTGAAGTAAACCTTCACGTATTAAATGAAATGCACACATACGTGTAACTGACCATCACTGTATAACAAGCCATATCCAGAATACCCCGTCTTCACATATCCAGATATAATGGACACTGTACAAGTGTCCTGATCCTTCCCCAGCTCATTTATGTAGAGCTGCGAATTGTTTGCCAGCCCACAGCCCATCTCCTATATGCAGGTTGCCATACTTGTGCCATGGAGGCATGACCACCCAGGCCACGCATGGACAGCCTGCTCTGAAGACTGGGCAGTGACCTGCGGCTGGCGTCAGCTGAGCCCTTGGACCAACATGGTGGTGATGGGACGCGTCATAACTCTCTCTCGGAGGCTTTTCACCCGAGGCCGTAGAGCAGATGCTGAGTGACTGAACTGGTGTTGAATTTGAGAGAGACCGAGAGAAAGCACCGGAGAGAAGTCATGAGGAAGTTGAAGCCATGCACAAGTGGGGGGCGTGGGGTAGACAGGGAGAGGGCACGAGTAGTCAGCTGCGAGTAGGAGGGAAAACACGAGCCAAGAGCAGGCTGCGATGGATGGAGTCACACACTTAGTTGCCGATGGAGGATGCGGATGAGTTCTGGGTTGACACTGGGCGACCAGAGCTATGTGGCGTCTTGAAATGTCATGGGTGACACTTTCTGAGAAGCCAGCAATGCAGTTCTGGACATGGTTTCTTATCCTTCTTAGGTTATAAATAACCTCCCATTTATAGAAGTATTTTGAATTTTTTCCCCCCGTTTTGCAACGTGAAAGAACCTAACCCAGTGACTTGACAATCCTAGCCTTTGCCTTCTCTTTGTTTCTTCAACTAAGGTCTGCAGGGAGTTGTTGAATACCCCAGCCCTCTTTCCCGTGAGGCAGGAAAACTGAGACTTCTCCCCCCGGGCCCTAGGGTTCCGCAGTAGGATTAAGTTCCAGTTGCCAGTGGTGGTGACTTGCTTGGTAATGAACCCTTTTTGACGTCCTTTCCTTTTTCCTCCCTCACTTTCCTACTTGTCTACAACTATTTCCTGAGATCACCTCACAAGTAAAATACTTGCACTCAAATCAGAGTATATTTTGGAGGAAACCCAAACTAAAACAAGATTCTTTATAAGTTCCCTTAGTGCAGGTCCATTGGTGGTAAATTCAACTTTTGTTTAACTGAAAACATTGTCATTTCATTCTTGTTCTTGGAAAATAGTCTTAACAGATGTACAGTCCTAGGTTGTCATGTGTTTTCTCTCAAACTTTTGAAGTATAATTCTGCCATCTATTATCATGCATCTTTGTAGGTGATCTGTCTTTTCTCTCTGACAAAAGATCTTCCCTTTGTCTCTGGTGTTCTGTAAATTTTACTACGATATATTTAGACTTAGATTTTTTTTTTTTTTTTTTTTTGAGATGAAGTCTTGCTCTGTCGCCAGGCACCAGGCTGGAAGGCAGTGGTGTTATCTCGGCTCACTGCAACCTCCGCCTCCTGGGTTCAAGCAATTCTCCTGCCTCAGCCTCCCGAGTAGCTGGGACTGCAGGCGCCCACCACCACGCTCAGCTAATTTTCATATTTTTAGTAGAGACGGGGTTTCACCATTTTGGCCAGGATGGTCTCGATCTCTTAACGTCATGATCTGCCCGCCTCGGCCTCCCAAAGTGCTGGGATTACAGGCGTAAGCCACCATGCACGGCTGGTTTAGATTTTTAAGAAATTTATTTTTCTCGGTGGGGATTGCTCTTACTGGATCTGTGGATTCTTATCTTTCATCATTCTGGAATGTTCTTAGCAATGATCTCTTCAAATAGTGCCTCTCTTGCAGTCACTCTTATCTCTCCTTCTGAGACCCTAGTTAGACATATGCTAAACATTTTCTCATGTCTAAACATTTTAAGATCTCACTTCCAGTTAGCCAATTTTTGCTTCAACTGTTTCTAATCTATTTAATCCCTACATTGAGCTTTTAAAAAATTCATATACATATATATATATATATACACACACACACAGTAGATATCTTCAGAATATATTAATTCAGTAGCTTCTGTATTTATGTTTTTATTTTTAAAGTTCTATGTGAATCTTTTTTCAATCGGCTCTATCTTTTTTTAATTTTTAATTTTGTAAAGATGGGGTCTCACTGTGTTGTCCAGGCTGGTCTTAAACTCTTGGGCTTAAGCAATCCTCCTGCCTTGGCCTCCCAAAGTGCTGGGATTACAGGTGTGAACCACTGTGCCTGGCTACCACCATCATTTTTGATTGTCTCTTTTTTCTTTGTATGTGATTCTAATTTCTATTTCTTTAGACATTTCATACAGTATTATTTTATACTCTTTATCTGATAATTCTAGTATTTAAAGTTTTGGGAGGGTTCTAACAATGTTCTTTTTTTTTTTCTGATGCTCACTCGTGGTGTCTCTTCCTACTATTTTTGTTTTGTTTTGAGACAGGGTCTTGCTCTGTTGCCCAGGCTGGAGTGCAGTGGCTCGATCACAGCTCACTGTAGCCTCAGCCTCCTGGGCTCAAGCCAACCTCCTGCCTCAGCCTCCTAATTAGCGGAGACTATAGGTACGTGGCACCATGCCTGGCTAATTTTAAATTTTTTTGTAGAGACCAGGTCACACCCTACGTTTCCCAGGCTGGCCTCAAGCGATCCTCCCACCTTGGCATCTCAAAGTGCTGGGATTACAGGCATGAGCGATTGCGCCAGGCCTCCTCTTCCCCCTGTTGATCTTTAGTAGTGATTGTACATTTGTTTGATTGTAATCTGTAGGAGACCTCAGGGTCTAAACTGAGACTGCTTTCTTTCAGAGGAAATTTTCGTTTGCATCTGCACACAGGAGGCACTACCTATGTGGCAACATCTGACCTCTTTATGGTCCTTGGCTAACTCTGAGGGCTAGGGTTCAGCCCCTTCACTTTGCTGCTGACTCAAGTCTTAGGTTCCGTGATGGCTTGAATTATGTCCTTTTCAAATTCATATGTTAAAGTCCCAACCACCAGTACCTAAGAATGCAACCATTTTAAGTTAAGATCTTTAAAGAAGTGATTAACTTAAAATGAGGCCTTTAGCGTTGGGCTGTAATTCAGTATGATTGGTGTCCTTATAGAGGAAGAGACACCAGGGAGGTGTGCCCACAGAGTTGACCCTGGGAAGACACAGCGAGAAGGCCACCATCTGCAGACCCAGGAGAGCAGCCTCAGAAGAACCCAACCCTACCAGCATCTTGATTTTGCACTGCTAGCCTCCAGAACTGTGAGAAAATAAACTTCTATTGTGTAAGCCGCCTAGCCTACAGTACTTTGTTATGGCAATTCAAGCAGACTAATATAGGCTCCATGGGGCAGTTTGCTAGGGTTTGCCCTTAGGGTAACTGCAGCTTTACTGTGTACCTCCTATTCATCGTTTGGATTCAGCTCATATTTTCATCCCTGACCCTGGGAAATTTCCCTTACTTCCTACAAGCTCACTGATGCAAAGAAAAGTATGTTTCAATGCGGGTCTAGTTCTGCAGGAATCTATTCCGAGTATCTGGTCTGCCACATTGCCTGAAGTGTCTTGGAGTTCACTGCTTCCTTAAGTGCTGATTTCACTCTTCTTTCTTCTGTGATATCTTCCTGAGAAATCTTCTCCCATGAATGCCTCTCTCCTTCAACTCTTAGCACTTATATATGAATTACTTATTGCCACTTAGGCTTCCTTAGAATTAGTCACCGGCATACCTGTAAACCCAGCACTTTGGGAGGTCCAGGTGGGCGGATCACCTGGGGTCAGAAGTTCTAGACTGCCATGGTGAAACCCAAGCTATACAAAAATACAAAAACTAGCCCTGATGGTGGGTGTGTGTAATCCCAGCTACTGGGGAAGCTCAGGCAGGAGAATTGCTTGAACCTGGGAGGCGGAGGTTGCAGTAACCTGAGATCACGCCACTGCCCTCCAGCCTGGGTGACAGAGCAAGACTCTGTCTAAAAAAAAAAAAAAAGAAAGAAAAAGAATTAGTCACCAGCTGTTTCCTTGAAAACAGAGGTTAGCTCTTACACCTCTTCTCTCACGCAGCTCATAGGACAATCCTAGACACAGTAGGTGCTGATTTCACATTTCTGGAATGAGGGAATATAAAATAAAAAACCAAGAACCAGAAACCCATTCACTGTCAGTATTACATTAAACAGACTGCATGAACCATAGAATTGATTGTGGTTATTAAGTGGTCCAAACATGTTTCAACAACAAAAAAAGATCACATCTCAGGCCTGATTCACAGACAACCTTTGAGTAGTTATGAAAAGACCTCTCATTATTGGTCAGAAACACCCCTGAAAGGAAATGAAAATTGAAGTGGATCAGATCAGTAATCCTAATTTACTTAGTGAGTTCTGATCTTCCTGAGAAACAACAAAAATAATAGAAACTAAATTTTTCTCACACTGCCTCATATCTGAAAGGAAAATACAGTCACCTGTTGTGACTCATTTGCACTCTATTTGGTAATGGCTTCCAGATTCCTCCCCCAATAAAAAGCAGGGCAGAAGAATCAAGATTGTTTAGTTAAGTCTGTTTGGTAATAGGTTTTAGACCATAACTCCATAAAGTCACTTACAATAAGGGATCACAGTCTGTAAATGAATTCTGATTTAAAAAATTACTGAGATTTCAGGGTTCTGCAATTAATTGGTTCATTTAGTCTTGCTGAAGAAACAAAAAGGAATGAACTGTAAAACAAATATTTAATGGTCATAGAGCCACATGGTCGTAATAATGTTATTATATTGGGGTGTCATTTTTAAAAAGCTAATGCATGAATCCCAGTCGGGAAAAAGAGGGACGATGAGTAGTTAGGAAGCTGAAAGGGTAGTAAGAGAATGAATGGAGATGTAGAACGCAGAGACCATAGCAGAGAGGAGTCAACTTCCAAGGCTACTGTTTTAAGGAGACTTCGAAATCTAGAAGTAGCCCTCCTCCCTTCCAGCCCTAAAGGGCTTCTTGAGGGGTTCCAGCAAGCATTTGGAGTCTGAACAGCTATCAACTGTATACCACCCTGTCATTGCCTTGCGACTAGGTACATTCTATAACTATGATACATAAGAAGCCCATTCTTCATTGACTGAGAGACTGCCAGGAGGTCAGGGAAGTGTCTGCACGCCTTCTCTGTTAATCAGTTCTGTAAATCAACATCCCTTCGCTCCTTCTTCTAGTGAGAGAAAAATCCATCCTCCCCAAATCTGCAAAGCCTGACTGTGTAGCACACGCTTCATCTTTGGTCCTCATCTCACAGACAGGATGATCCATTTCCTGTTGACTTGGTTTGGCTCACGCACGTGCCATTACATCTTATGACTAATGCATGCCACCTTTGGAAGAGAACCTAAATAACCTACCTGTCATTCTAGTTCTTTTGTAATAGACCTAAATTTGGTTTCTCTTCCTGGTCTAGTTAAGGCAGGTGCTATGGAGGTAATTTTTCTATCCCCTTCCCCAAGGGTGTGAGGGTAAGGTTAGCAAACCGCTGCACTGCCCTTCTGCTTCAGAAACAAAAGAAGGACAATAGCCAAAGGTTACTGGAGGAGCATAATAGTTTTCACCTATTATGGCTTTTATGGTCTAATTCTCCAAGGTGCACAAAACCAGCACATTGAGGTAGGTCAAATGAGTCTAAGTGTCATATCTCAGCTTTCTTGTCTAATAGTACACCCCAGAGAATACCTGAAACCCTGTGTAAGCCAACACCAAGGTTAAAAATGCCTCTCTCTCCTCTGGCTGGGGGAGAGAGCAGGTTTCACCTTGTAGAGGGACAGTAAAGGCCATAGCCACACTTGCTTGACTAGGACAGTCTCTTGCTGAAGAACTGCCCAAATACGAGTATAGGCCACCATATAATGTCTCCCAGAAGCACGGTCAGCTTCATCTTGAACTGTTATCATAACTTCAGAAGTTTTGGGAAGGGCTTTCTTCTAGCAAAAACTACCTCCTCTACCTTAATAGCCAGGTGGTCAGCCACCTGAAATTCTTTCTCTTTTTTCCATAAAAAAAAAAAAAAAAGACAGTCTTGCTATATTGCCCAGGGTGGTCTCGAACTCCTGCTTTCAAATGATCTTCCTGCCTAGTCCTCCCAAAGTGCTGAGATTACAGATGTGAGCCACTCTACTAGGCCAGCCACCTGAAATTCTATCAGTGAGAGATTCCTTTAGCTGAAGTCATGTTCAAATGTAATCCTCTCAAAAATGGTTACATTATCCATCAATGTATTAAACAAAACAACGTGTGATTATTGAAAAAGTCCTATGTACACACAGTAAAACAAAAATCAAATAGTACAAAAGGGTATATAGCTGGGCCTAGTGACTCATGCCTGTAATCCCAGCACTTTGGGAGGCCGAGGTGGGAGGGTCACTTGAAGCTAGGAGTTTAAGACCAGCGTGGGCAAAAAGCAAGACCCCTGCTTCTACAAAAACCAAAAATTAGCCCGACGTGGTGATGCATGCTTATGGTCCCGGCTACTCAGGAGGCTGAAGTGAGCTATGACTGCACCACTGTACTCCAGCCTGTACCATGGAGCGATACCCTGTCTCTAAAGAAAAAAAAAAAAAAGGCTATACATTAAAATTAGTCTTCTTCTTCCTTAATACCCTCAGTTTCCCAGTTACTCCCCGCCGCTCCAACTCCCATTCCCCAGCAATCTTACTCGCAGCTTTACCTGGGCTTCCTGAAATATTCTGCACATGTTCAGGCACACGTATGATACACGCCCCTCCCTCTTTTTGCCTCCTTGCTTTTGCTCCAAGGGTAACTTAGCACTTGGAGAGGGATTTCATCCTTTCCAGCAGCAGCCCTGTGCTCCACAGTCAGCACAACAGAGGGCAGAAGCTGACCTGGCTTAAGGATGATTAAGAGGCTCAGTATTTCCTTCAACAAACAAACAAAAGATGCCACGGTCACCTTAAGGTAGCTCGCTTTAGTAAGATCTAAGCTCATCAAACGTGGTATTTATTCAGAAAAACCTGGTAAATATTTTGGGAGTAAGTTAAGTTTTGCCATGAGAAGTGCTTGTAAACTTTGAGAGCAAGGTAGATCTTCATACGTCCAGCCTTCTTCTACCTGACTTTGTTGCGGCTACTCTTGGCTTTGTCCCTTATGGGTTTAGGGTACAGGTAGAGACCAGGCAGAGCCCTTGTGAAAGAAGAAAGGGTTGGACCTGACCCAGAACCAGGAGTGGGATCAGGGTAGGGGTGTAAGTCAAAAATAAAAACAGACAAATCCATTTCCCAAGAGAACACAGCGGAGTTGCCTGCAGAAGCCTGAAATACTCTGATTTCTGTATAAACATCGCATGCTTGTGACTTACTAGATTCTAAAGGTAGAGTTAAATAGACTCCATCCATATAATGAATAAGTCAGCAGGTTTTGTGTTTCATGAGGTTAAGATAAATGTGGTCTAATCGGGCAGTACCAGTTTGATATGTTTGATACTTTATATAACTTGTATAATTATCATTTATGCCACTGAGCTTTTCTGGTGACACTTCCTCCATTTATAAGATACATTTAGAATTCTGTCAGATTAGAAATGTTTACCTTGAATCTCAAACTTTTAGATCTGACTTCCAGGTTACAAGAAATTCAAAGAATAGAGAAAAAGCTAAATAAGAAGCCATTAGACACATGCAGGACGCCTGGCATTCAGCAAGTCAACTGATGCCTGGTCAACAGTTAGAGCTTGAGAGACTATAGGGGCATTAAAAACAGGTACAATGTTTGTTCTCATATTGCTCTTGGTTTAGACAAATCAAGTATAAAGGACATTTTTAGGACAATTTGGGAAATTTGAGTTTTAACTAGGAATTATATATTAAAGAATATAATTATTTTATTTTAGCATTAAAGAACAAGTGCAATGTATGGTCTTGATCGAATCTGAGTTTAGACAAACCGAGTATAAAGGACATTTTTAGGACAATCTGGGAAATTTGAGTTTTAACTAGGAATTATATATTAAAGAATATAATTATTTTATTTCCTTTTTCCCCAGAAAATTCTTATGCAAAAAGGAATATAATCATACCATTTGGCTAAATGTAAAAATGTTATTTTGTCTCTAAAAAAGTTTTATTTGCAAAAGATATACTCTGAGGTTTAAAAAACAGTGTTTTTCCTCCCCTTGAACTTTCAGTTCTTAAAATAAAGGTTACCAGACTGGGATAAACGTGGCTGTGCCACGTTTTCATTTTTGTGCTGGTTGCTCAGAAGCAAGTGTCATTATTGACAACTAGGATGGGGTATGTGGAGAGGAAATTACAGCAAATCAAAATGTTTGCAGCCACACGTGGCTGTCATTCTTGAGTTACCTCTTCGTGGGTATTGAGTTCTTGTATTAAGTTTTGCACTGTCAGCAGGGCAGGGCGTGTGTTATGTAAAGCCAGGGTTCTTGCATCACAGTATTCAAGCCCTCTTACCCACATCCTATCACATTCAGCTGCAGAT
>PVKP010009063.1:0-69969 GCA_004027715.1 Plecturocebus donacophilus
TCCCCTCCGACTCTGAGGTTATATCCCTATTCAACACCATTGATCATCTCTTTGTCTCTCTTCTGGATCCTTTCCAACAGAATTTAAACATTTTCAGGTTCCTACTAGGTTTAAAAAGAACAAGCCATCCAAAACTTTCCTAGTCCCACATCTTCCTTCAGCTTCCACCCTGTTTGGACTCCTCTTTAAAGCAAGATTTCTCTAAAGAATTACTCATCTTCCTTTTTTTTTTTTGAGACTAAATCTCTCTCTTGTCGCCCAGGCTGAAGTGCAGTGGCGTGATCCCGGCTCACTGCAACCTCCACCTCCCAGGTTCAAGTGATTCTCCTGCCTCAGCCTCCCGAGTATCTGGGATTACAGGTGCTTGCCACCAAGCTCAGCTAATTTTTGTATTTTTAGTAGAGACGGGGTTTCACCCTGTTGGCCAGGCTGGGCTAGAACTCGTGACCTCAGGCAATCTGCCTGCCTCGGCCTTGCAAAGTGCTGGGATTACAGAAGTGAGCCACTGGCCTCATCTTCCTTTTTAAAGTGTACAATTCAGTGGGGTTTGGTGTATTCATAACATTGTACAACCATCACCAGTAATTCCAAAGTATTTTTGTCACCTCAAAAAGAAACTCTGTACTGATTTGCAGTCACCCCCCATTCTCCTTCCTCCAGCCCCTGGCAATCCACTATTTTATTTTCTGTCTGCCTGGATTTACTTATTTTAAACCCAGAGAACATTGGGCATGCATCATCTTACCTAATAATATGTCAGCAACAAGTAACTCCCTACTTTCCTCTCTTCTCTTGGTTCCTGGATTTTCCTTTTACCCTCTAAACGCTACTTCCAACCTTTGCAGAGTCATCCTTCGCCTCCCAGTCTTTAAAAGTCAAACCTTCTCATGTTCAACTCCAGGCCAAAATTCTTCTCACTCCATACTCCCTCCCTCTAGAGGAGGGTCTCTAAAACTTAGGTGTGCATTAGCATCATGTAGACAGTTCCACAAATGCAGGCTGCTGCAGCCCACCTCAAGTTTCTGATTCAACAGGCCAAAGGCAGGGCTTGAGAATTTGCATTTCTAACAAGTTTCCAGGTGGAGACGAGGCCGCTGCTAGAAAGGAGCATATTTTGGGAATCATTGCCCTAGATATCTGCACAAATTATCACCTGTCTACCAATGACCCTCAAATTCATCTCTCTAGCACAAACTCCTTCTTAAAGCTCAAAAGTAGCACAGTCACCCACCTACATGGCAATTCCGCTTGGGTGTCTTAAAGATGTCTCAAACTCACTATGTAAGAAGAATCTCTTGAATCTGATCCCACCCCAAAAAAAAAATAACTGCAACGATATTCTGCTCTTACAGCACTCCATCTGGGTAAAAGCTCCCACAGTCACACAAGCTACAGCCCAGAAGTCCCACCTTTCTTTCATTCCCCTTATCCTATCCCTCACTACGCACCATTGGTTTTGACTCTTAAGTATCTCTTGAATGCGTTTCACTTGCCAATTACACTTCCACTACCTTCCTACACCCACCCTTAGACTTTCTAATGGGTTTTCTTCACTGAAGCCAGTGATATCTTTAAAAGGCAATCTGATCTGGTCACTCTTCAGCTATTAACCCCTCACTGACTTTCCACTGATCTCAAGGGAAAGTTCAAATCTTCAATGTGGCCACAAGGCCTGGGGATATCTGGCCCCATCTTCCCTGAGTTCCCCAGGTGGCCACTAGGCTCTTCTCACAGAACCTGTTCATCTTCAAGTCACATGTTCTTCCCACTCACTTTCATCTTAGGTTACCCTCCTCAACCTTCAAACCTCAACTCAAAGATTACTTGTCTTGGGTGGAAAAGCTCCGACCCCACCCTGGCTAGAGGTGGGGTCAGAGATTTTCTCTAAACCTTTTTTTTTTTCATTAAACTTAACAGTTTGAAATTACAGCCTGGTGTGCTTATTTTCTTTCTCTCCCTCTCCCTCTATATTAGTCTCAAGGAAGGCAGGATCTATATGTCTTTTATTCACCATGTTGCCTTAGTAGCTGCATAAAATAGATATTCAATAGATGTCTGTAAATAAATGTTTAAATAAAGTAGCTTGGGAGCTTATACCAAGAAATATTTCTATAATATTCTATGGTCACTTTTGTTTACTCAAGTGGCCTAATGCCTCAATCCTCACTAGCAAGAAAAGCTGTCTTCAAATTAACTCAAAATCCCTTCTGTCCACTGAAGATCATTTCCTTCTGTTCTCTTTGCCATTGAGTATTAATTGAATAAAGCTAAAAAAAGTGATGTTCACCATAGTGTTCTTTCCTTTCGTCAAGTTTAAACATACTGGTGTATTCTAACCCAGATGCTTTAGAGAGGCTACAAAGACCTTCTAGGATTTAAATCACTATAACAATGTGCTATGTGTCCTTCAATAGCTCAGTTGGTAGAACGGAGGACTGTAGGCTCTTTGAACAATGTGCTAAAAAGTTTGAATCTGCACAGTTTTTTTTTATTGTAGTTACAATTTCCAATTGTTTACTTAACTACTAGTTTGCTTTTGTGTTCATTCATTCATTCATTCATTCATTCATATATATTGAACCAAATATTGATTGAGTGGAATAAGAGGACATATATGTTTCCACCCCCTCACAGAGGAGGGAAAAAGTTTGTATACCCCTTGCTACCTGGGAAAACTAGAGCTCTTACTCTTATCACTCATGATAGTTTTACCATGCATTACATTACTCTGTTAAACAGGTCACCACAAGGCTGCTCTTGATTCAGGTGATAAGGTAATATCCAAACATCCAGGGTTTCTATTCATTCATCTCTGTTGAAGAAAAAAATCATTTGCCTCTAACCCCCAATATAAAAGACTAATGTTACAGCCAACAGCTGTCTAGACCCAAATACAAATTTAGCTCAGCCTCATGTATGACCATCTAAACTGCATCCACCCCAACAATTCTTTCTTCTTCTTTTTTTTGAGACAGAGTCTCGCTCTGTCACCGAGGCAAAAGTGCAGTGGCATGATCTCAGCTCACAGCAGCCTCCTCCTTCCAGGTTCAAGCAACTCTCCTGCCTCAGCCTCCAGAGTAGCTGGGACTACAGGTGCACACCACCACTCCAGTTACTTTTATATTTTTAGTAGAGATGGGGTTTCATCATGTTGGCCAGGCTGGTCTCGAACTCTTAATCTCAGGTGATCCGCCCATCTCGGCTTCCCAGTGTGCTGCAATTACAGGCATGAGCCACCGTGCCTGACCACAATTCTATCTTTCTAAATGTGATGTCTGGCATACTAGTCAACTGAACCATACAGCTATTATACAGTGATTATAAAAATCCACAACTATGACCGTAGGAGGAATTTGCAGTCAATAAATATTTCTTGAATGAAAAACTAAATGAATGAATATTTAAATAGAAAGAGCAATTGGGACTTTTCATTCTGTGTTTAGTGTTTATTCTGCAGAAAAAAAATTAAGCTTAAGAAAACTAGAATCACCATCCACAATTAAATGTTAAAAGAAAGAGCTTGAACCACTGGTGTCCCAGTACTGTCTTACACAGGCTCTCAAGAGTCAATTTCTTGAGAAATTTCTCAAGAGAAATTTTAAGAGCCCAAATCAGCAGTAGTGGAAGTATTGTATCATGGAAATCAGCAAATACTTTTTACTTATAGAGCCACTTTACCAACATACAACTGCTTGTAATCTGAGAATCTAAGAAATCACTCAGAATGAAGCACCCTTATAAATATAATAATGGGAGATGAAACCAGAGATGAAAGAACATATTTATACAAAATAAGAAAGCATTTCTGGTAATGAAGCTATTTGAAGAAGAAAGAATGTAGAACAGAAGCACAGTGTCTACAATGTGGAGACTACACTAAAAAATACAAAAAGAGCTGATAGAAAAGGAACTAAGAAATATTGGAAATGACTGTAATCTACAATTATCTTAAGTCCATGATTCTCTAAATTCTCTGAGTAACAAATAATTAGGAGGTATGCAAAACTGCAGAGCAATGGATTGGAAAAGATCATAAAGGTTATCTAAGAACCCTTAGTACAAGCCCTGAACTGGATCCCATCCTCATAACCACCACAAGATGGTGAGCTCCTTGAGGACAGGAAACATGTCTTTTGGCCCAGAGTATAGTACAGTGTTGGGAAAATTAGTATGTTATAGATTTTGCTGAATGAATTAATTCAGAAATGAATAAATGATCATTACTAAGAGTTCATTCAACTTATGCCTGAATACCTCTGGTGGTAACAATTATTGACCCTTTAAAGCAAAAAATGTGGCCAGGCATGATGATTCACACCTGCAATCCCTTTGGGAGGCCAAGGCAGGAGGATTGCTTGAGCCCAGTAGTTTGAGACTAGCCTGGACAATATAGGAAGATCCCGTCTCAACAAAAATAAAAAAGAAAATTAATTATATAGGAGTGGTGAGAAGCTACTCAGAAGGCTGAGGTGGGAGAACTATTTCAGTTCAGGAGTTCAAGGCTGCAGTGAGCTATGATTTGGCCACTGCACTCCGGTCTGGGCAACAGAGTGAGACCCGGTTTCTAAGAACAAATAAATAAGGCAGAAAGTATATAAAACAACCTTTAATTATGAGCTAGGTACAATAGCAAAAACACTCTAGATCATCACTGTCCAAAGAAAATATAATGCCAGCCACAAAAGAGAGCCACATGTATAATCTTAATTTTTTTCATAACCATATTAAAATAAAGTAACAAGATGAAAGTAAATTTTAATAGTGTATTTTGCTCATCTAATATATCTAGAATATTCTCATTTTAGCATTAATCAACATAATTATAAATAAGATATCTTACATTTTTCTTTTATATTAAATCTTTTTATTTGAGAGACAGGGTCGCACTATGTTGTCCAGGCTGATCTCAAACTCCTGGCCTTGGCCTGGGATTATAGCTGTGAGTAACCACCCCCCACCTTTTATACTAAATCTTTGAAATACAATATGTATTTTAAATTTACAATCTCTCTCAGTTTGGACTAAACTGATTTCAAGTGCTCAATAACACATGTAGCTACCATACTGGACATTTCAGCTGAAGACCATGTTGTATGTATACTTCAGAACCAGACAATGCCAAAATACTTTACCCAACTGTCCAAAGTACATCCTAGTTTCCAGCCTCTCAACAAATCTATGACACACATGTACCAGCTACAGTAAAAGAAAGAGCTTGTATGATTGAGACCTACAAGACAAAACTGTATTGAGAATTAGTAGGGAGGACAAAACCATCTCCCATTCATGAAAGAGCAAAACCACATGCCTCAGGAGGCAGGACCCAAAGTTGGACGCGACCTGTACCTAACAAAAAAACAGAACACAGAATCTCAGCTTTTCAGATTTAACATAAGGCTGGACATGAATCATTTTGCTCATCGACAGAAACAGAGATAAGTAAAAACTCAATTCTAAGTCATCACTTGAAAGGCCACATGAAATAAGCAGAATAAAATCTGTCTTGAAATAGCAATCACACCAGAAAAACAGATCAAGACCTGTATTCTTGATATTTTATCAACATCTGACTGACACCCATTCAACCACTAATTTTTCAATTCTTGTTCTAATTTCAGAGACAAGGACTTATTCTGTCACAGTGGCACAATCATACCTCATGGCACCCTCACACTGCTAGGCCCAAGCAATCCTCCCACCTAAACCTTCCAAACAGCTAGGACTACAGACGGGCAACACTACACCTAATTTTTATTTTATATTATTGTAGAGACCAGCCTTACTATGTTACCCAGGCTGGTCTCTAACTCATGGGTTCAAGTGATCTTCTTGCCTCGGCCTCCCAAAGACCTGGGATTACAGGAGTAAGCCACCACACCCAGCCAAAAATTTTTCTTTAAAAATAAAAAAATAATGGGAAATGGGTTTTAACTCAGGTATTTAAGAGCTTTTCATAATAAACATTCATCAAAATAATAACTATTACTATGTTCATTAAGGTAAATGACTCCAATCTTATTCAAAACCATCTTTATCAACTAAGGCTATTGGAAATATACCATAAAGGATACAAAACTTTGGCACTAACTCCACTTCACCAAGTTTGGTAAAACTAATCTGGTAGGAATAAGGGAAATAAAGTAGTCTGAGCAAATTGTCACAACACAAATCACCGAAGTGCCTTCTTGTTCTGGTAGATAAAAAATAGAATAGATACAAGTCACCTTCATGTCAGTACTTAATGGGTCATGGAGACATTTACAGTTGTTTCTCTTCTCAGATCCTGTATACCGGAGCTTATTTAGCACTTTAGCAAGGAAACTCAGAGAGAGTCTTTTTTCACTGTGGTTGAACTTATTCAAAATAAGCCCCAGCTGATAAGAATGGATTCAACATGCAGGGCATGCTGGCTAACGCCTGTAATCTCAGCACTTTGGAAAGCTGAGGCGGGCAGATCACCTGAGGTCAGGAGTTCGAGTCCAGCCTGACCAACATGGAGAAACCCCGTGTCTACTAAAAATACAAAAAATTAGCACTGTGGTAGCACATGACTGTAATCCCGGCTACTCAGGAGGCTGAGGCAGGAGAATCACTTGAACCCTGGAGGCAGAGGTTGTGGTGAGGGGAGATCGTGCCATTGCACTCCAGCCTGGGCAACAAGAGCAAAACTCCGTCTCAAAAAAAAAAAAAAAGAATGAATTCAACAGTCTGGACTAGAACAGACATCTATTTTCAACACTCAGGAAATAGACACATACTTACTAGTCAAAACTAATGCAAATTACCTTCCATCAAACCAAGCACCAAAAGCAAAAGTTTATTAAAAATCCATGGTGCAGAATTGACCCCAAAGATCAAGACTGAGAAACAGTGAGGAAAAGCTGAGAATGAAAGGAACATCTTAAAAGAGGATAAAATATTGTTTCCATATTTTGATACTCAAGAGGAAAACACAGTAAAGAGAACTTTCCCTTTGAAGTACAGTTAACTGCTAAACAAACTTTGACAAAAATCACAATATCATATTCAAGCTAATAAAAAAATCTGGTTCAGTGTTTTATGTAAAGAAATATATTTTATGATGACATATAACATCTAGCAGCACATGTTTACTTTATGAAAAAGAAGGCAGCCTGATGCCAAGTCCTAGGTAGTTGACCCTTTTGAGCCTTTGTTTAAAGACCTGCAAGTTCTGGCATGCCCAGAAGATCTAAAATAATTACTTTTGAGATTTCCCATTAAGACTCAGTCACGGAGCTCAGCAACTGGGATATCACTAAGGATCATCCCCCAAAACACAACAAACACCTCCCTCAATACAAACATTATGCATCCATTTTAATGATAGATGTCATTAAAGGATTGCCAGTGAGAGGTGTGTGGATTCTCTGTTAGAGAAGATTGGCCTCACAACTGCGAGAAAACTTGGATGTTCCTGTTCACATTAGATAAAATACCATTATTTGATAAGCCATCTATTTCCAAGACTCTCAGGAAACAGCACAAAAAATGTTCCACAGAAGCTAGCATATTATTCTAATCCCAAGAGATTTTTTTTTTTTTCCACACAGGTGTGGATCAGGAAATATGCCTCAGAGTGTTTCAGAACAGGAGTTCTGCTGGATACTAATGAAAAGTATGGGGCAGAAGGAGGAAAAACAGTACTTTGTAAAATTCTGGGCCAGGCACGGTGGTGCATGCCCGTAATCACAACTACACAGGATTTGAGCCCAAGAGTTCAAGCCCAACCTGGGCAACACAGTGAAACCTCCATCTCAAATAAAACAAAAAGAAAAAGGAAAATTCTGGGTTATGCTGAGCTAAACAGGTTACTTCATTACTCAGAAATATTCAAAATCTTTAAAATGGAAATGTGCTTTGTAAATCTCCAAGATGGAGAGTTTTAAATTTACTTGATTGATTTTTTTTTTTTTTTTTTTTGCCATGTTACATCTTACAGAGCAGAAGTTCTCAACCTTGACCGCATATTGGAATCATGTACATAGTTTTTCAAAATCCCAATACTCTGACTTCACCCTTGACCAATTACAGCAAAATTTCTGGGCACAGAACCTAGGGATCAATAGTTTTTTAAAGATTCCTGGGTGTGCAGATAAGTTTGAGGATTAACATAACTTTGAGAAACACCTGTAAATTCTAGCCTCTTCTCCAAGCTTTCAGAAAAAACTAAAGGGACAGGACATCCAATGTTCAACCAGCTTTATTTCATTAATGTCAGCACAATACTCTACCTAAACTTACCTCCAGACTGTCATTATTTTTCATGCCATGCTCTCTGGATATGTCTTCAAAACTAGGTCCCTGGATGTTATTTATTGTCAGCATAATTTTATTTCCTGTTTAATTTTATATGTCATTTTAAAAATTGGCTTTTAGCAAATTTAGGAATCATCACCAATATTTAAAAACTTACCAACCTGACATATGGACCAATAAACAAACAAACAAGTATAAAATGAATTTAAAAGCTCAAGAGGCATCTTAAATAGGAGTCGTACAATTTAGATTGGTTATATTTTTGATGTTTTTGTGGGACTTTAAATGTTCACAAATACTGTTTTGTGAGCACCCAAGAATTAGATTCGAAAGCCACTGCCACTGGCTGCCATGAAAACAATCTGGACATTCCACTAAGGGTCAGTGATCTCCTGGGACTTTAGATGAGCTGAGATTAATATGATTTGTTTGCTCAGTAGTACACACTATAATTTACTAGTACACTGAAAATAAGAGAACCTAAAAAGATTCATACACAGTTTGTCAATTCAAACTCTGCTGATTCTGACCCCAGAACTGAAAGGCCTCTTGCTCCCCTGAAGACCAACTGCCAAGCCAACACCGAAGATAGATGACTCAAAGAATTAAGGAAGATCCCTTAATTTTCAGCTAAATCCCTTGATTTTCAGCTAAAGTCACTCTTAACACATTGGCTATTCTCACTAAAAGTGAGAAGTATGGTTTTTGACATAACTACAGTTCAATGGAACACCCTAAGACTGACTCACAAGTGACATCACAACAATCGCTGTTGTCACATAAGCCAGAAATTCAACTATCTCTAAAGTCGACTAGACTTAATTTAATCAACAATAGGCAGCAAAGCTACCCAATACTCATTTTTTGTTAATTTTAACTAGGTAAATAGAATCTAAGTAGGAATACAATCAGATCATCCTCTTGGTTATAATAATGTACCCATACTGTTAACTTCATATTATATATCCTACCTAACGTAACATTATACAAAACAACCTATGCCATACAAATAAATAAATATAGCACCTAAAATCAGTACCTGGATTGCTGTTCTCCAGTTTTCATCCTAACATGAAAGGCATTCCATGGGGCATACACCTGACATCTTCTCTCACCCACTCATTTCAGAGTTAAGCCTCTTTCCTCAGTATTCCCATAACACCTCTCTCCTGACTCTAACAAAGCACTGTAATTGTTTTACACACCTACACATGTATACAGACTATACACTGAGCTCTCCTGCAGCAGGTACCAAGTTTTCCTAAACATCGTTAGATCCACAGGACTATCACAGTGACTGGCACAGAAAAAGCAACAAATACATTTTAATATACTTGCTCCCTCGGGACAAAATAGGAAAAGAACCAACCACAGCCCTCAAGAGGAGTCGGCCATGCAAACAAATAATAATAACACAAGGTGTTTGCTTTAATTTTGTATGTAGCCTTGTAATACATAAAATGTAATAGGGAATTACAGGCAAGGAACCTGCCAAGTCTCTCCAGAAAAATGAGGAAGGCTTTATGGAAATGACCTGCAAAGTAAAAAAATTTTGAAAACCGGCATGATTTAAATTCACAGTGGCCATAAAACTCTTTTTATTGGAAAGAAACTAAAATATATAGCACAAATGAGAACACAGGAATTTCAGTGAAGAGTGTACATGAACATACTGACACTTCAACAAGCCTTCAAAATCCATCCTCATTTTTTTTAAATTTTAAATTAAACAATTACCTTCAAATGGAAATTTCTTTAAGGCTTCTCATTTTTAATTAAAAGTGTTAATATATCAGCAGTTGGAAAAATCTAGACAATGAAGATAAAAGTGTAATTTAATAAGAAATGGGATTTTATTTAAGAAACCTGGTGGATAATAGAATCTAGATTATAATGGAGGCCAATGCAATGATGGCCAACCAGAATTTAGTATGAGGATGATTCTTGATAGGATTCCATTAGTCTCAGTTCGCCTGCACTGTAGACTAAAAACAACTCATAGCTTAGCATAGTAAAATAATTAAGTTTCCAGAAAACTAGTAGTATTCTTTCAACTAAATTCTTCACGCAATTATAAATGCACTACTTTGTGGCATTATTGGCCTCAAATGTATGGTTTATGAAGAGTCTATATTCAGAAATGCAGCTTCATGTAAATATAACTCTTGGTATCCTAAGTTATTAAAAAGATAGAACTCAGAGTTACATTCAAGGGCATACTTTTAGTAGGAAATGGATGCATATCTTTATTTACTTATATGTACATAAAGAAATTCTAGATGGATATCAAACCAACTAATACCAGAAGTTACCTGGAAAGGACTAGACAGATGAGGATCAAGGATGGGAGGAAGAACTTTCACTTTAACCTTCTTATAGATTTTGTAAATTTCTGAACTATGTTAATGTATTTATATTTTCAAATATTTACATAAAAATGTTTGAGTGAAAACTATTTGAAAAATATTCCATTTGACCTAGCAATCCCATTACTGGGTATATAGCCAAAGGATTATAAATTGTTCTATTGTAAAGACACATGCACACGTATGTTCACTACAGCACTGTTTACAATAGCAAAGACCTGGAACCAACCCAGATGCCCATCAATGACAGACTGGACAAGAAAAATGTGGCACATATACACCATGGAATACTACACAGCCATAAAAAACAATGAGTTTGTGTTCTCTGTAGGGACATGGATGAATCTGGAAACCATCATTCTCAGCAAACTGACACAAGAACAGAAAATCAAACACTGCATGTTCTCACTCATAGGCGGGTGTTGAACAATAAGAACACATGGACACAGGGAGGGGAGCATCACACACTGGGGTCTGTAGAGGGGGACTAGGGGAGGGACAGCGCGGGGTAGGGAGCTTGGGGAGGGATAACATGGGGAGAAATGCCAGATATAGGTGACAGGGGAATGGAGGCAGCAAACCACATTGCCATGTATGTATGCATCTATGCAACAATCCTGCATGATCTGCACATGTACCCCAGAACCTAAAGTGCAATAATATATATATAAAATATATAAATAAATACATAAATAAAATATATGAATATATATAAATATATAAATAAAATATATAAATAAAATAAAAAAGAAAAATAGGCTATAAATGTAGCATTTATATAGAATTGAAATCAATTCTATGTTAAGTAGTAATAATTATCTTACTATCTTTTCTTCTATTCTGGTATTATTAATTATTTAAAAATTCTAGTTCTCAGCTGGGCACAATGGCACACACCTGTAATCCCAGCACTTTGGGAGGCCAATGCAAGTGGATCACTTGAGGCCAGAAGTTCGAGAGCAGCCTGGCCAACATGGCAAATCCCTGTCTCTACTAAAAATACAAAAATTAGCCAGGCATGGTGGCAGGGGCCTATAATACCAGCTGTTCCGGAGGCTGAGGCAGGAGATTCTCTTGAACCCAAGAGGCAGAGAGTGCAGTGAGCCCAGATTGTGCCACTGCACTCCAGTATGGGTGACAGAGCGAGACTCCATAATAATAATTACTATTACTTTTAATTATATTATTAATAGTAATAATAGTATAATGCTAACAACAGAAAAACAAAAACCAGATATTGCACTAGACTGAGGGATAAATGTATTACTTCATTTGATCCTTAGTTTAGATCTGAAGCCATTTTACAGATGAGGAAACTGAGACCGAGAGAGGCTAAGTAATTTCCCCAAGTTACTTATACTTATTTACTATAGACAGCAAGAAGCAGAATGAGACTTCAAACTGCTCGAAGTATCTCTGACTCCAAAGTATATACTCCTAACCACTTTGCTTAGAACTTAGAATTATTAGCATTATTACCCCTTTCTGAAAAAATAGGATTATATTTTACAAAGGACTTTCAATGTATCAGAGCCATTAGAAGTGGAAGGAAAAATAAGCTTTGTCTTCACCATTAAAACTCTCATCTACATTACCTGTACCTTTTTATCTGCCCTTCTCTGGCTGATTAGCTCAGACTGTAGGTTGCTTCAGGATATTTTCCTCTCAGGGTCCCAAGCCCAGTGCCTTAATCACTGACTTCAGGTTCATTAAGCACAACAGGTGTTGCTTCTCCCCTCCCCATGTCTTACCCTAACAGCTACCTCCTGTGATCTCAGAAGCAGAAAGAGAATCCCTTGACTCTTAAGGGATTTAGTCTTAATGTATTCAAACATTGAATTTGTATCATTCAAATATATACTAAAAATGCTTTTAAGTGTAAGGTGCTGGGGCCTGCCCTCTGAGAGTTTACAGCAAAAAGAGGAAGACAGACAAGCAGAGTCTCCCCAGTCACTTCCATTCCTTTCTCTCATTGTGTTGGCTAATGATGGTAATATAACAATAACAAGCAATACACATGCTTGCAGACTTCGACACATAAGCAAAAAAAGCAAAAATATTAGAATCATTCACAATTCTAGCAGAGGTGTTTTGAGGGTTTTGATGTATGGTCCCTTCTACTTTTTATTTTTATTTATTTATTTGAGAAATATCACCCAGACTGGAGTGTAGTGAGGTGATCTTGGCTTACTGCAGTCTCAACCCCCCAGGCTCAAGCAATCCTTCCACTTCAGCCTCTTGAGTAGCTGGGACCATAAGTACGTACCACTATGCCTGGCTAATTTTTGTCTTTTTAGTAGAGATGGAGTTTCACCATGTTGCCCAGGCTGGTCTCGAATTCCTGGGCTCAAGCTATCCGCCAGCCTCAGCCTCACAAAGTGCTGGTATTACAGGTGTGAGCCACTGTACCCAGACCCTTACAAATGAGCTCTTCTGCTTTTTAAATGAGCTTAAGTTCATCCCAAATTTGTTAAAGATCCTCTTTTGATGATACTTAGAAAACACAATAATGAGAGAAAGGCTTCCTGAGGATGTCAGTCAGATTTGTATGCCAAACTGGTGATTTAGGGTCCCCACTAAACATGTGCTCCTGAAGAATCTTGGAGGGTCTTATTCTATATCCCCAGCTCTGACATGTGGCCAGAGCTCATAAAATGAAAGAATCAATGGATGAATCGATGACGTAGATTAATGAAACCCAACAAACTTTGACATGGTTATTAGCTTATAAATCTGGCACTCTTTGTGCATCACATAAACTGTAAAGATGTAGAAAGGATTCAAGGGAAAAAATTAATTCCTATAAGAAGAAAGCTATTTTATTCTTGCTAGCTAGGGGGAGAAAACTCTACAAAATGAAATAATAAAATCTGCCATCTCATTTCATTCCATATAACATCATGGTTATCATCTTAAGACAATTAAAAAACACTATAACCCAACTGTAAAGTATCCAGCTCTGTAGCAAGAGTCTAACCCAAGTCTCACCAGGAGTTATACCTGAATGGAAGATAGGTGGGGTTTGAGCCAGAAAGGAGTGCTCTGTAGGCTTCTTCTGGTGTCTTCTTTAAATAGATTACCTAAGACAGATAAATAGCAACATTTAGAACACCAAAGAATGACACAAAACTAATTACTCACCAAATTTGCATTTCACCTCCTCCACTTAGAGTGACAACTGTTACGGTGATAGTGTTGGTCTTCACAAAGCAACAAAATGCCAACATTTCCTCTTCAGCATGAAGCTGAGCAGCAGCCTTCGTCCTCTTCGTGGGTAAGCTCAGAGACAAAGGGCAGATCCATGAAGAGGCCAGCCTGGGCTCTTTATAAAGCCACACTGAACTGACACAATGGCGGGGCCAGTCGCACCCTCATAACATACCGTGTGCACATCTCCTTGACCTTCACCGAAGATCTGCTGTGAGTTATCTCAGTGCCTGGTAAATGTTGAAAGAACGCTCACAGTGTGCATAATATCATGGGGTATCTACTGAGTTTTCTGCCTACTCTGAGGAAAGCCAGTGTTGCTCTCCAAATGCTCAATAAAATCACAATAAAATGGGTGAAAATGTGTATAGGCAAGAGTATTGGAAACATATTATCTTGGATTTTCATACTAAAGCTACTTAAATCCCTCTGGTCTAACAAGGTAAACTAATCTTAAACAAAGACACAAACAAAAAAAAGCCCTTAAAACCAGTGAACAACTTCCAGGTAATCTACATAGATACTGAGTATATAGTATATGCCAGGTACTGTATCAGGTACCAGCACCTACCTTAACAGAACACACCTGTGGGGCAAAGACAATAATCAGCAAAAATAAATACAGTTTAAGGTAAGTGCTGAAAAGGAAATAAACAGGGGCCTGGAAAGGGGCTACCTGAGTCAGAGTAGTCAGGGAGGGGTCTCTGGGTGATGTTCAGGGTGAGATCTGGAGGGAAGAGCCACAGGATGAGCTAAAGGAAAGGAGGAAGGCCTTTCCAGGCATGAGAATGACAAAGACAAGGTCCCTGAGGCGGGAAGGAGCTTGGTGAGCTGGAGGAAAAGGAGATCAGTGTGGCCAGGACTGAGAGAAGGGGAGAGGGTGTAAGAGAAAGCCAGGCAGTGGCTGGAATGTGAAGAGCGATACAAGCCACTGGAAGAGTTCGGTTTTATTCCAAGAGCAATTTAATTTTTCAATTCTCAGCCGATGGCATTGGTCCTTTTCCTCTATAGTTAGAAATGAGCTTAATTCCTACAATCTTCTCTACTAAAATTAGTGGCATTATTTCCTTAACATGCCCCGTCATCAAAACCCTATGCAGTTCAATGACAAGCATGGCAGAGCCTCAGTTTCTAACAGCAGGGTTTTCCTCTACTTACAAAGCTTCTTTGAGCTTTAAGCTACTTCACTAGGAATATATTACATGTTTACTTATTAGTATTTCAGGACTAGAAAAGGAGCCCAATCTGAGTTTTCTAAAGAAAGAAAAATAAATAGATTAAAAATACTTCTAACCTTAGTAACAAAACCCCATATTCATTTGGCAAGTAAACATGAAGGTCTGATAAAGTGAACACGAACCAAAGCTTGCTGAATATGAAACAAAAAGTAACGGAAAGGAAATAACTACAAGTGCTGCTAGACAGGAGGCACAGATTCTAGAAACGGAGACTCGTGACTCTAGTTGCAGCTCAAATAATTACAAAACTCCATTTAAACCAACACTAGCTCTCAAGACCGTTTCCAGTAACCAACGTTACAACAGGTTTTACCATAGCCTAAGGGGTAGGTTATGCAACAGAGTAAGTTATGATGTAGCGATTTCTTAAGCCCAAAGATGCTGCAGTATTTGAAAGGTGACTGGTTGCTAAAAGGGAAGGCTGCTCGTAGAAAGCTTCTGTGTGTGGATTAGATAATTAAAGCCTAGACAACAACCTTTGAAAAGCAAAAGTACATTTTCCTCCTTAGGAGCAATTACGTTAATTTGCTTTAATTTTGAGGCAGTCATTCTACAAGAGGGCGGCCGCAGCCCACATGAAAGGCTTCTTTAGACCGGCTACCCCACAGGGCTTCGCTCCTCATCTTACCTGCATGATTCAGCACACATGGCCCACGTTCTCACACTGTAAGATGAGACCCTTTGTTTTTATTTTTATCCCAGTGCTCAATTATTAATAAGTGCAAAGTGAAACCCAACAGAGGCCATCTAAATTCCAGGAAGATTCCTGGGGCATCTTTTACAGGCTGACCTTTCATAACCTGAAGGTAGTATTTGGGCAAAGTGGGGAAATGTTCTCCTGATGAGCGAGCGCATTACTGCATGAATGCATGCTGGGTCATTAAAATACCAAATTCCATTTTTCCATGATAAAATATGTCATATATTCTTATGCCAGATCTTCTTAGACATGTCTCCTTATTAAAAATAGAAAGAGAGAGGAGAGAGACAGACTAGGCTACATGAAAGTTCAGAAGAAAAGTGACATTTATTCAAAAAGGTAAGAAACTTTCCAAACTCGCATTGTTGCTCTAGGATGAAAATAGAATTCGAACAGTGGGCTGACTCCAAAGCCCACAGCAATTCCATCATATCTGCCTGAAAATATAAACTCAGTTGGTAGCATAGGTCTGGAAAAAAGGTTTCCACTCTTCCAAGTTCCTAAATGCCATTTCATTCCATTTGACTTTAAAACTTAGATGACTTCTAACAGCTTATAGTCGTCTTTAACTTTCTACCTTATCTTTCCACTATCAACACATTGTCTTGTTTACATACCCAAATCTGTTTTTAAATGTAAATTAAATTAGGTATGCAACTTCCTGTGTACTTGTTCTAAAAATAAAATCTATATTTAATGCTCAAAAATTTGTTACCAGATATTCTAATATTTCTAAAAATATTTTTGCCTTCTCTCAGTAGAATCATAAAAATATTTTCTGAATGAAATTAATTTCAAAGCATCTTCTAAATATCTTGATTTTTCCTTTTCTGCTCCTAAGGAGAAAGAAATAATATGCTGTCTGCTTTTATTCCTAGGTATTAACATACATAAACCCAAACCAGAAAAATTTCTCCAAACTTCTGACTAATACAACTTAACACAAGCATTTGCATAGTTAATTTGGTGTACCACATCAGTTTAGTGAGTGGCACATGCACTTTGATAAAATTGCCCTACTTTTGCCAAGAAGTCCTAGACATCACATTAATAATATAGCATTTAACATACACTTTTAACTGAGGTAGGAGTCACCCAGTTAAAGTGACTTTTTTCTGTTTAATTAACTTCCAGGTACCAAGGACCTAAATAATTTTCAGTTTCTTTAATAAAAGGTTTTTAAAGAGCCAGTATCTTAACATATATATTATCAACAGCTATGAGGTTTTGTTAAACAGCATAATAAAATTTACCCTACTACAAACCAGCATAATTATATTGTTTACCAGTAAGCCAATGTTGCCCACACTTCAGTTAATCATGCACTTTCCCAGCTTCTCCCATGTGTACCACCATGCACTACCATTCTTTCTAAACAGACATTTACTTTTAACTTAAATCAATTTGATGTAAAATGTTTTATATCATTGCTATAAATGGAAAAACCCCCCCACTGAGTCTATACATAAATGAATATTAAAATACTTAACATCATTTTAAATATTTGTGTGTTTACTACACATTGCAAAACAATGTAACAAATAATCATATTTGTACTAATTTTGTAGAGGAACACCAGATCAACATAAGAAGTTATACAGAATCCTCTTAGAATTCATCAGCAAATACTTCCAGATTATTTTTTTAACTAAATTCTGCAGTCATTAAATCCTTAAAGCCAGCCCAAAAATAATATATGTGAATTTCAGAAGCATTTTGGAATTTACAACTATATTTCTATACTCAGATAATTCAATCTCTCTGATACACAAGGGGTGATTCTTAAAACAAATGGCTTCATAGAGAAGTCTCAACCAGACTTTCAGTCATGACTTTGCTAATGGTCTTTCTCTGGGGACATCTGCCTCAAACTTTACTATATTTTTAGCTTTGTTTTTAGGTGCTATTGTTTCCTACAAAAAAAGAAGCTTTTCTGCAAAGCACAACACACACACACTATAGATATATGTAATATATATTACATATATATTACATATATATTATATATATATGATATTTGTATATTATATATATTACATATATATTATATAATATATATTACATATATATGATATACATATGTATATATGTATATATTATATATGATATAACATATCATGTATATTTAATACATATTGTATATATCATATATGATATATTTTATATATACTCTATCATATATATCATGTATGTCATATATATGATATATATAATACATATATTTTATATTTTTATAATATATATTTTATATTTTATAATATATATATATCTATAAAGCAAAATCTGTGCTCCTATATTAATTATATTTATGTTTTGTGACTTGGAAAGTGAAAATACTCTTGAGGATTCAATTTGGCCATCTGAAAGAGCATTCTTCAATTTTATTTGTTTAATATTTTACTTGTTTAAAAAACAGAAAACAAATGCTGAGAATAGCCTTTCCCAGGTAGGTGCTGCCACTGGAACATTGACACCACAGCTTTGAAATTAGCATTCCAACCATGTCTGCATCAGTTAAATTCCTTCAAAATACAACTTCCAGAAAACAGATGTTACAATTTTAAAATAGTCTAGAAGCACTAAGATTTACCAAATATGGAAGACTTATACCAAAAAAGGAAAGACTTTCTTTACAAGTTTCAGACAACTAGGTTTAGCATACACAGAATACTAAATGTGGACATCACAAAGACATCACTATGATGTGTGCTTTGGGCTGTAGCCCATTAATCAGCAATCATGCTGTGTCCTTTCCTTAGTACCATGTAACTTAAAATTATCCTGCTTGCAAGACTGCAATTGAGGATGGGGGTGGGCAGATGTTAAGAAGAAAATGTTTCTTTCCCTGCTGAAGCTAACCAGTGCAGAGAACTCATTTGGCTTGAAACTACTGCACCCTAACTGGCTGCTCCCAACATCCCCATTTCTTAAGAAGGATTCCTCCTAGTCAGCCAGACCCAGCTTCTCAAAAGCCATCTTTGACCCTGGCCTCTCCATCACTGTGATACCCACATCAAGTCAATAATACCCAGACTGATTCTCTCTCCACAGTCAGTTTATTTCATTTCATTTCATTTTGACAGGATCTGGTTCTGTCCCCCATGCTGGAGTGCAACGGCACAATCTTGGCTCACTGCAACCTCCACCCTAGGCTCAAGCCATCCTCCTACCTGGGCCTCCCAAGTAGCTAGGATTACAGGTACATGCCACCATGCTCAGCTTTTTCTTTTTTTTTTTTTTTTTTTTTTTTTTGCATTTTTCCATGTTGGCCAGGCTGAAACTCCTGGCCTCAAGTGATCCACCTGCCATGGTGTCCCAAAGTGCTAGGATTAGAGGCATGAGCTACCGCGCCCAGCCATCCACAGTCTCTTTCATCTGTGAGGTAGATCCAGGTTTGGAAGCCTTAAATCCATTGTTTGGGGAGCGAAGATGGAGGATACAAACATCTTTGCAAAGTTTACAAAAATTTGTCCCTCCAACAACTTGAGAGAGGGAACTGAGCAAGAAAAGGCCCCGAGTCTTAAATTTCATTAGCTCCCCAGTGAACTACCTGGACCCTTCTTCCATGACAATCATCATCACGCTACTTCAAACCCTTATCACTACTATAGGACTAACACCATTTCTCTCTGCCTGCACCTCCTGCCTATTCCAGTCGTTCCAGAGCAGGGCTCGGAAATTCTCAACCCTGCTCAAAAAGCCCAGCCCAGACTGCCAACCCTTTGCCAAGATATCATCCCAGCCTCCCTTTTCAGATGAATTTGTCATTTTTCCTCAAATGAACCCTACCCACTAGCCTGGACTCCTTACCCCTCCCTAAACATACATGATATCTTCTGGCATTTGAGGGGTTTTTGTTTTTTTGTTTTTGGGTTTTTTTTTTTGAGATGGAGTCTCGCTCTGTTGCCCAGGCTGGAGTGCAGTGGTGTGATCTCAGCTAGCGGTAGCCTCTGCCTCCCAGGTTCAAGCAATTCTCCTGTCTCAGCCTCCCAAGTAGCTGGGACTACACGTGTTTGTTGTTGTTGTTTGTCTTGTTTTTTTCTGGAATACTTCCTCACCATTTCTGCCTATAAGGCCTATATTTCATTAGACCTAACTCAAATGTCCCATGATGCCGTTCTTCTCCAACTCAGAATCTTTTCCCTTACCCTTTAGACTCCAGAACATGACATTCAGCTTTAGGTGATAATAACTACGATAATGACAACAATAAAAACAAAAAGTTAACAGCAGATACTGCGTGCCAGGCACTCTTCTAGGCACTGTACATAACTTGGTTCATTAATCCTCACATCACCCCAAGTTAGGCTCCATTATTATTCCCATTTTCGTTTTACAGGAAAAGCGCTGGGAATTAGTTGCTCAAGGTCACACAGTCAGTCTGGCTCCCTCATAGAAACTCCTACGCACATCCTGATGGGGCCCTCTTTTGTAATTACCTTCCTTTAAAGTGGAAAGCTTCTGGAGAGCAAATAACCAAGCTTCCCACACTTTTATAAACCTTCAGATGTCACCTGTCAGATAGATGCTCAGCAAACCTATGTTTAATAGACAACTACTTTAAACTTATAAGGGTAAGAGTGCATCTACCCCAGAGGGTTAATTCAGCTTAGTTAATAATTGGTGAATGAGATTTTAAAAGATTCTATCACTACAACTTTAGTGGGAATGCCGAGAAGAGGAGTAAAATGATCTTTCTCAGCCCAGTTGTATGAAAGCATCAAGTCAAAAGGAGTCAATTCAGCAATGAAGTGCAAGAGAAAGTAATAGACTGCTTTTTAAAAATAAAAGCTCCAGCTCATAAGACTTGTATTTACCTATAGAAAGTATTTAGTCAAGGCATACTCCCTGATCCAAATATTCACTCTCTTACTTCCCCTGTGTCTATTCTGAAGCTACACTCAGCCACTCCCAACATGGGATAAAAGGCAGCCAGCAGGAGGTGGAACAGAGCACAAATCACCACAGATGACTGCAATTCAATCAGCATATGTATTTACTTAACACTTAAAATTGTACAGGAACCTGAACCTGCACACATATGAGGGCACAGGGAGAGTTTGCAATCTCCATTATGGAGCTCAAAGACACTGGCTTCAAGGGCTCTAAAGGGGGCTCGGAATGGCCCATGAAGTGATCAGACTCAGCTTAAGCCTACCTTGCATCATGCAGTGTTTAGATGCCACCCACCTCCTCCCCTTCCTTGGGATCATAGCTCTAAAGTGAGACAGTCTTTTAGGCAACCCAATAAGATCAGGCCCCTGCCTCGTGTTCTCAAAACTCTCTGCCCTTCTCCTTTAAATTCGTACACCAGTTTGTTTCTGTGGTTATTCGATTTAGCCTGTCTCCCCAAGCAGGCTGTGAGAGCAAGGTTTCCATCTCTTTTTTATCTGCAGAACTCAACACTATGCCTGGCATGTAGCACACACTCAAAAAAAAAAATGTTGGACGATTGCACAAGTAGTGGGCATTTTATATGAGGGGAAGCACGATATAGACACAGGTTCTTTCCCCACGAGTGGCATGGTACTAACCCTCTATGCTTCCATTGCCTTTGGTACAAACTGAGAATAATAATTGTTAACTATCACATAAGGTTGTTTGTTCGGAAGAATAAATGAATTAATAATGTATGTAAAGTGCTCAAAATTATATCTAGCACATAGCGCTTTTATAGCAAGGGGTAACAGGAGATAAATTTTGGTCCCAAAATGTTTTCTTTCCTTTCCCCCATCTGTCTCTGGGTGAATCTGGATCCACAGTACTATTATTTCTCACACCTTCACCCTAAAGCCCATCTATGTATACAAGCATCAGAACATAAGGTTGTAAATGTCCCTAATAAGACCATGATTTCACTCAACCCTCTGATTTTAGAGTACAGATGTTGATCCTACTCTCAGTCCTGACTCTTCAAACAGCTTCCCTAGTCTCCTGATGCCTTAGTATCAACATCCATGAAATAAATGCCACTGGCCCCTGCTTTACCAAACCCATTATCAAAATACCTGAAGATCCCTGAGGTGGCCCGTGTCTTTCTCCAACAAAGTACGTGAAAACAGAAGAGAGTTACTGTTACTAGCACTGTATTCGTTTTTCCTATTTGAATTTCTCATGAACAAAAGAATAAGATTACCAAGCTGGATTTGTTTTTAGGAAAGGAAAGCAATCACCAGTTACCTGCAAAGAATAAACCATAGAAGTCCATGAAAAGAGATCCAACATAAAAACAGAAGTCCAGCATAAAAACACACTGCAAGGCAAAAAACTGCAAAAAGCTGAAACATAAAACTTTCAAAGTCTCTTCTTTGGCTCCCAAAACTTGGTTCTCAGACTTCGTAAATGTCAGGGCTCTTAATTTATAAACTGTTTTTTCCTAAAGACAGCATTAATTGTGATAAACAAGCACAAACAAAATGTTTAATTTTGCTTTTTTTAGCAACATTATTTTCTTAATCATTTCCTCCTATTATATCCAGTGACTCAGAAAACAATATCTACATTCAACTTTATAATTTTGAAAAAATAGGAAAAAGTTATACATTTCTCAAATGCATAAATGATTCTACTTTGTTCTAATTGCTTGTAGAAATAGAAATATTCAGTGTTAAATGATCATATATGAATTAGGTCAGTCTGATTACAAATGAGAAACACAACTGTATTTAAAGCCTGTATTATATTCAGTGTATTTTAAATATATCATGCTAAATAGTCTAATTAAAACAGAATAAGAATGAATGTGTTTTGTTTCCTACAGTCTTTGGTTGAACTCATTGCAAAAGAAAGTCATTCTTCCTGTTCTTCAAGTTTTGAGTCCATTATAAATCACAGATTATGAAGTCAGCAAAGCATAAGACAATATACTTGCTTAACAAATATGAAGGCAAGGCTAATTACAGAAGTCATGCAGAACCTGACATCAGGTCTCTATCTCTGTTGCCTATTTCTACCCTAAAAATACTTAACAATTTTCAGCATTAGAATCTTTATGAGAATGAAGCCTAGAAATGACTATGTTTTTTGTCTGAGGTGCTGTTTGCTCTGAAATACCCTCATGTGACATCTCTTTACAGTTTAATTTGAAGCTGGGATTTAACATACAGTCAACAAAGAGTAGACTTTATTTATTTGACAATTTGTTTAGAATAGAAATACTCTCTTACCCCTCTCATGGGTATAATTAGAGTGAAACCAGTAGGAGTTTTTTCATGGGCAATTTAGGAGAACTGCAGACAATATTAGCCATGTGTGTCTTCCCATCTAATTTGATTAGAACCAGAATGTTCATAATCAGCCTAAAAAGATATCCTTCCAGAACTGACAGCTACAGCCAGCACAAATGCACATCTCTCGCTAGCACTGTCGAAGCGACACAATGGTTCTCTTCTGCTTGAGGTGAGTTCATGTACCAGCACAGACCTCACTGAGCTGGTTGCATCACAGTAAACTAGCCCTAACCCCTTATAAAGCAAACAAAGGAAACACCAAGCCAGTGTTCTTCATACACAGAAACCTAAAAGGACACAGTGAAGGGGGAAAGAAGAAAATGTGTAGTCCAAAAAAAACCCTGAGTCCCTTAGTCTCACACAAGCTGAGCCCAGTACTGTTATGTTACAACTTGCAGCTAAATATAACCCTCCCTGTAGAACATCTCTCATTCATCACCAGAAGCCAGTCCTTACATTAAACACAGAAACCGAGTCACTCCAGAATATCCCTTGAATAATACATACTCCCAAACTGAACGGTTTCATGTTAAAAACTCCTGGTGCTGAGTTTCACTGCTTACTTCTGGGTATAGTATGAGCTTCATTTCATAAAACTTTCCAAATTAAGAAAGAAAATGAAAAAAGCATGTTATTTAAACCCAGAACTGAATTGGATCAAGTTTAGAAGGCAAAGAACGGTAACTTAGTAATAAAGGTGGTGATGCAGCTCCGATCTAACAGAACAGGATTAGATGTTTAAATCCTCTTAATACCTGTTAGCAATTATACAAAGTCCTTAAATTGCAAATACATTACAGTCCAAATATTTACTTGTAAAAGATAATATGAGTTTTTTTGGTTGTTTTCCTTTTTTTGGTTTAAAGTAGAGACGGGTCTCACTATGTTGTCCAGCCTGGTCTCGAGCTCCTGGGCTCAGGCAATCCTACTGCCTTGCCCTTCCAAAGTGCTGGGATTACAGGTGTAAGCCAATGTGCCTGGCCAAGGATAATGTTTTGAGTTCTGGAAACATTTTCCCAAAGACAAAATCTTCAGATTTTAAGTTTCCTAAGCTAGTCCAAAAATGATAATATATTCAGTATTATCATTAAAACCATATATCTAAAATAAAATATAGCAGAAGACATTATTTTCAAAATTAAAACTAAAATAATTAAGTGTGTTAGTTTTTTAAGTTAATTATCTTCCCTCAATGCTAATACTTGAGGGAAAGCTGAATTAGAAAAACTTGAGGAAATCAAGAACTACAACTACAATGGCTTTAAAGTGAACCCTGAATTACTCCTAATGTTTTGATTGGCACTTTATACAATTCTGCTTCAAAATTCATAACTTTCCTCAATATTTGGCATTATGATTACAGCTAATTTCAAATCTGAGGCAGTGGAACAGCAGGGCAAAATATGAGAGGAGATTTTCTTGCTGTCACTGGAAGGAAGTAATTGGGAAGAAAAGTGAACAAGAAAGGTCATAAACTTTCTGGGAACACAGAGGAAGAAGCCTACCAAACTTGCCAGGGATGGAACCCAACTGGGTGGGTTGCTTCCCATGTACTTATGGCAACATTAGGCAGTCTGTGATCTCCTAGGAGAGGGAAGGTGGTAGACCAGCAACCTAGTGTATTCATTTTAGTAACTAGGGACGTATACCTGAGGAACTGTAAATAAAACTGTTTTAAAAATTAAAATTTTAAGAAGCCTTTTCAAACACAGTCATCTTATTCTTTTTCGAATTTCAGGAAGTTTATAGGTGTGATGTTATTCAAGCTTCCAACACAAAAGCCACAAAGCATGTAAACTAAATCTCAGGTCTAGAATCTCAGAGTAACTTGTAAGCTACCGTTCTTTGAACTCACTCAAGAATAGAAAACCAACAATGCACACAAATAAGGAACTGGTTGTTCTCTTCCAGGATTTACAAGAGTTGTTGCTTAGAGAAAGCAGGAGATAACAAGAGTTTTGCCACCAGTCAGGTGTTTGCATTAAAGATTCTGTGGCAATTTTTCTGTCCATTAGCCCCAACTGTTCAAACATGTGCCACGTGACAATACTGTCCTTCAAGAAGATAACAGAATTAATCATTCTTAAATGTGTGTAGACTTTTTTAAGTAAACACGTTCCCTACATACTTTAGCTTACTAATTTTCACAAACGGCTGAACTGAAACAAGTGAAGGCAATTACAGCTTAAATAAAAGTAACTTAAACCCAACCAACAGATCTGTTGCATACACACCGTGTATACATGTAACATACAGGAAGTCCGCCGCCCACCTGCCGGGCAGTAACTGGGAACTTCTCTCTTATTCTGGCTCGCTGCTGTAAGCAGACCTCACTACTTCCAGAAAATAGCCCCCCTTCACCCTGGCCAGCAATTTCTCACCCCCATCTTCCTGTGAGCAACAAGACTTGCATGGCAGGTTTATTGGTAGTAAGGAAAATGAGGAAGGAAGAAGGAAAATTTTCCACAGTTCTACACCCAGGTGATTCATTTTTTCATTCAGCAACGAGTTACTAGTACCAGGCACCATGGGTAATACCAAGAACAAAGCAAATATGTTCCTGACCTCATGGCGCATCCCCTGTATATCATTTCAGATCTACTCCCAGGAGTTCCCCACTTTAAGTACTCCTCACAAAAACCGTAAAGGCTAAGTAATCAAACCATTATGGCATAGTAGTGTGAGAGAAACTGGAATGACACAGATAACTGTACGACGGAGAGCTTCAAGTGACATTCTAAAAGGCGAGTTGTAAAGTGTTTTGAAGTGTACGTCAGGTCATTTCAACTCCCTAAGAGATCCACGCCACGAAGAATAAAATTCGAACTTGCCCTCACATACAACCCCTGGCAGAGACTGTGGCCGAAGAGGCTGTCACGCAGGCGACGAGGCCGCAGCAGCTTTGTCTTGGTTCTTCAGTCTCTCCTAGTTCACTCCCACTCTAAAGCTTTTGTGCGTGTTGTTCTCCGCCTAGAATGTTCTTCCTCTTTATCAGTATCACCGCCCCAAAGAGGGCGTCTCTGAACTTCCAACTGGAAGTAGCCAGCCAGTCACCAGCACATCACCAACTTGCCATTATCACTGATGTCTTATTTGTTTGTTTCTCTCAGCAGAATCTAAGCTCTGTGAGGACAGGGATTTTATCTCTCTTGTCCATTGCCATATCCTCAGAGCTCAGAAGGAGTGTCTGGCCCAGGGGCTCAATGACTGTGTGTTCAATGCAAGAATGAACAAATGAATCAGACAGAAAGAGAGAGGGAAATACTATCTCCCGTTAAAATGAATAAAGAGTTCTTATTAGACAGCGAAGGCCACAGCAGCCCTCTACTACCCTCTTTTGACTAAACCATCAGAATATTCATTAGTAAGTTTTGGGCTTCAGTATGTCAGATCAGTTTCTGTTACATGCAAACAAAAAACTCTGACTGTAATAATACTGCTATTCTACATATCAGCCAACTAAGAAAGGAGGAAGGGGAAGGAAAAACAAACCAAGAGGAGATTCCTTTCATTCTTGTCTGTAGAAAAAGAAAAAATTAATGTGATAGAAGAGGAGTGGTCAGAACAGAGATAGAACCCATAGGAAAAACAAAAATGGACAGGGAAAGGTACACAGAGACAATAAAAAGAGTGATAGAGGAGAAAAGAGAGAAGCGGTTATTCACACGGCAGTGTTCACTTGCACATGGATGCCTAAGTAAGCTGAGGACTGCAAGGTAGAAGTAAAGGTATACTGAATGATATGCATTCAGTATATCATTGACTGAATGCCAGTGATATAGGAGGTTCTTGGGCCTGTCAGTCCTCCCTCCTGTGACAATTTAATATCTCCAGGTTTTCCAGTATGTTGAGGATAGGAAGTGGAGGGGGTGGGGTGGATAGGTAGATCAGGGAGAGATCTTCTCTAAGATGTATCTCTTCCTACAACTCAACAAAAAAAATCACTATACAGCTCTACCAGAGCAATTCTTCAGAGGGGAAATGATTCTCTGCATTGCTAGAGTAACAGGGTAAAAGTCAGAGACCTCCAATCTCATCCAGAAGTTCTTGCACTTAACCTGAGGTCTAGGATCAACTAGTGTTCCTTAACAAAAAGGGACGGGGGTGGGAGAGATAAAACTTTTATAAAATTGAATTAATAGAGATAATTATGTGATCAACATTATGGGTAAATTCCAAAAATTTTAATTGTAATAACAGGATCTTAACAACTTAAATGTAATTTCCTTTATTAATTCAAAAGTAAAATATTTTCATCAGTACACGTGTAAAATCTAACAAACTTTTTAAACACAGCCCAACGCCAGGATATTCTAAATGTTTTTGGGTTTTGTTAAAAATTCATATATCTGGCCAGGCGCAGTGGCTCACGCCTATAACCCCAGCACTTTGGGAGGCCAAGGCAAGTGGATCACCCTAGGTCAGGAGTTCGAGGCCAGCCTGGCCAACATGGTGAAATCCTGTCTCTACCAGAAATAGAAAAATTAGCCAGGCATGGTGGTGGGCACCTGTAATCCCAGCTACTCAGGAGGCTGAGGCAGGAGAATCACTTGAACCCGGGAAGCAGAGGTTGCAGTGAGCCAAGATCGGACCACTGCACTCCAGCCTGGGTGACAGAGCAAGATTCCTTCTTGAAGAAAAAAAAAATCATATATCTGACTTCATGGCAGTAAAACAAAATGATTTTAGAAACTTTAAAAATGTTATTCCCATTTGGTCACTGTTTTTATTACATTTCACAGACATGTTTCTCGGAAAAAAAATTAAAATTAAAAATTTTTTTTTCTTTTTTTTTTTTTTGAGCCAGAGTCTTACTCAGCCACCCAGGCTAGAATGCAGTAGCACAATGACAGCTCACAGCAGCCTCGAACTTTTGGGATCATGCAATCCTCTTGCCTCAGCCTCCCAAGTAGCTGAGACTACAGACATGCACCATCACACCTGGTTAATTTTTATTCTTTATAGAGACAAGGTTTCGCTGTGTTGCCCAGGCTAAAAATTTAAAATTTGACTCTTGGTAAAATATAAAATCTTGCTGCTATAACTCCAGCTTACTTACAAGTACTGATGATTTTCTCAAAATTTCAGACATTTCTGAAGGTAATATAAATACTTTACCACATTCAAACTGATGAGATTTAAGGATTCTCCAGTTCCTATTAGGAACTGGTAACTATTAGGAAAGTTACTGCATATTCCTACATTCTTTGAACAGGATGGGTCCATTCCCATGTTTTAACAAGGAGTTGATTTCAAATTGAAAGCCTTGCAGCTGCAACCTTGGTGAGAGGAGTCAGAGGCAGGACTAGATGTGAGATATGGAATCAAAGGAGATCTTTTGGAGCTTTAAGATTTGATCACTCTGCTAGATTTTGAACAGGCATGGGGCCTGTAGCCCCTTTGTTTTGGCCAATTTCTCCCATTTGGAATGGTTGTATTTACCCAGTGCCTGTATCCCCGTTGTATCTAGGAAGTAACTAACTTGCTTTTGATTTTACAGGCTCATGGGCGTAAGGGACTTGCCTTGTCTTGACGAGACTTTGTACTGTGGACTTTTGAGTTAATGTTGAAATGAATTGAGACTTTGGGAGACTACTGGTAAGGCATGATTGGGTTTTGAAATGAGAATATGAAATGTGGGAGGGGCCCAGGGTGGAATGATATGGTTTGGCTGTGTCTCCACCTAAATCTCATCTTGAATTCCCACATGTTATGGGAGGGATCCAGTGGGAGATGACTGAATCATGGGGCAGGTCTTTCCTATGCTGTTACACGATAGTGAGTCTCATGAGATCTCATGGTTTTAAAGAGGAGAGTTTCCCTGCACAAGCTCTCTTCTCTTGTCTACCACCATGTGAGACATGCCTTTCACCTTTCGTCACGATTGTGAGGCCTCCCCAGCCATAAGAAACTGTAAATCCATTAAACCTCTTTCTTTTGTAAATTGCCCAGTCTCAGATATGCCTTTATCGAAAGTGTGAAAAAGGACTCATACAGGGGATAAGGAGATATTTGTTAAAGGATATAAAATTATAGCTATTAATAGGATGAATAAGTTCTAGTGTTCCATACCACTGTAAGACGACTACAGTTAACATTAATATATTATATAGTTTCAAATTGCTAGAGAGAGGTTACTTAATGTCCCCAACATAAAGAAATTATAAATGTGTCAGACGAATGATATGCTAACTGCCCTGATCCTGTTCTAATCACTATATATTACATGTGGCAAAACCTCATTATGTGGGCAAAGGACATGAACAGACCACTTTCAAAAGAAGACATACATACAGCCAACAAGCATAAGAAAAAAAGCTCAATATTACTGATGATTAGAGAAATGCAAATCAAAACCACAATGAGACACCATCTCATACCAGTCAGAGTGGCTTTTATCAAAAAGTCAAGGCCGGACACGGTGGCTCACGCCTGTAATCCCAGCACTTTGGGAGGCTGAGGCGGGCGGATCACAAGCTGAAGAGATTGAGACCATCCTGGACAACGTGGTGAAACCCCGTCTCTACTAAAAATACAAAAATTAGCCAGGCCTGGTGGCACATGCCTGTGGTCCCAGCTACTCGGGAGGCTGAGGCGGAAGAATCACTTGAACCTAGGAGGCAGAGGTTGCAATGAGCCGAGATTGGGCCACTGCACTCCAGCCTGGCGACAGAGCAAGACTCTTGTCTCAAAAAAAAAAAAAAAGTTAAAAAAATAACAGATGCTGGTGAGGTTGCAGAGAAAAGGGAACACTTATACACCATTAGTGGGAGTGCAAATTAGTTCAGCCATTGTGGAAAGCAGTGTGGTGATTCCTCAAAAACCTAAAAACAGAAATACCATTCAACCCAGCAATCTTATTACTGAGTATAGGATTTTATTTATATTCCTAAAGGAATGTAAGTCATTCTGTCATAAAGACACATGCACATACATATTCACCACTGCACTATACACAACAGCAAAGATATGGAATCAACCTAAACACCCATCAATGGTAGAATGGATTTTTTAAATGTGGTACATATACACCACGGAATACTATGCAGCCATTAGAAAGAACAAGATCATGTCCTCTGCAGGAACATGGATGGTGCTGGAGGCCATAATCCTTAGCAAACTATTGCAGGAAGAGAAAACTAAATACTGCATGTTCTTACTTATAAGTTAGAGCTAAAAGATGAGAGCATATGGACACAAAGAGGGGAACAACAAACACCTGGGCCAACTTGAGGACAGAGGCTGCGAGGAGGAAGAGGAACAGAAAAGATAACTACTGAGTACTAGGCTTAGAACCTGGATGACTAAATATTCTGTACAACAAACCCCTATGACACAAGTTTACCTACACAACAAACCTGCACATGTACCCCTAAACCTAAAAGTTTTTTTAAGTAAAAGCATTACATATACATTTTTAAAAACATCACTATGTACTCCATAAATATGTACAATTATGAAGTCAATTTTAAAAATAAATATAAATTTTAAAAATAGCACAGACAGGCACTATATTAGGTACTGGAGATACAAACATGAGTAAGACACCACTTCTATTCAAGATAGTATTGGAAGTTCTGGCGAATGCAAGCAGGCAAGAGAAAGAAATAAAGGGTATTCAAATGGGAAGAGAGGAAGTCAGATTATCTTTGTTTGCAGATGACATGACCCTATATCTAGAAAATCCCATCATCTCAGCCCAAAAGCTTCTAAAGCTGCTAAGAAACTTTGGCAAAGTCTCAAGATACAAAATCAATGTGCAAAAATCACAAGCATTCCTATACACCAACAACAGGCAAGCAGAAAACCAGATAGTGAATAAACTCCCATTCACAATTAGCACACAAAGAATAAAATACCTAGTAATACGGCTAACAAGGAAAGTGAAGGATAGTTTCAAGGAGAACTACAAACCACTGCTCAAAGAAATCAAAGAGGACACAAGCAAATAGAGAAACATTCCATGCTCATGGGTAGAGGGAATCAATATCGTGAAAATGGCCATACTCCCCAAAGTCATTTATAGATTCAGTGCTATTCCCATTAAACTACCATTGGCAGTCTTCACAGAATTAGGGGAAAAAAACTATTTTAAAATTCATATGGAACCAAAAACCAGCCTGAATTGTCAAGATGATCCTAAGTAGGAAGAACAAAGCTGAAGGCATCATGCTACCCAACTTCAAACTATACTACAAGGCTATAGTAACCAAAACAACACGTTACTGGCACAAGAACAGACACATAGACCAATGGGAAGAATAGAGAACTCAGAAATAAGACTGCCCACATATAAACATCTGGTCTTCAACAAACCTGAAAAAAACAAGCAATGGGGAAAGGACTGTCCTTTTTTTTTTTTTTTTGAGACAGAGTTTCACTCTCGCTGCCCAGGCTGGAGAGCAATGGCACAATCTCTGCTCACTGCAGCCTCCCCCTCCCCAGTTCGGGAGATTCTTCAGCCTCCCAAGTAGCTGGGAATACAGGCACCCACCACCATTCCTTTTTTTTTTTTGTATTTTCAGTAGAGACAGGGTTTCACCATGTTGGCCAGGCTGGTCTTGAACTCCCGACCTCAGGTGACCCACCTGCCTCGACATCCCAAAGTGCTGGGATTACAGGCATGGGCCACTGCACCCGGCCAGGACTGCCTTTTCAATTAAATGATGCTGGAGAGCTGGCTAGCCATAGGCAAAAAATTGAAACTGGACCCCTTCCTGACACCTTACAAAAAAATCCACTCAAGATGGATTAAACATTCAAATGTAAAACTCAAAACTATAAAAACCCAGAAGAAAATCTAGGTAATACTATTCAGGACATAGGCATGGGGCAAAGATTTCATATTGAAAATGCCAAAAGCAATTGCAACAAAAGCAAAAATTGAAACATGGGATTTAATTGAACTAAAGAGCTTCTGCACAGCAAAATAAAGTATTATCAGAGTAAACAGACAACCTAGAGAATGGGAGAAAATTTTTGCAATCTATCTATCTGACACAGGTCTAATATCCAGAGTCTACAAGGAACTTAAACAAATTTACAAGAAAAAAAACAAACAACCCCATTAAAAAGTAGGCAGAGGACATGCACAGACACTTCTCAAAAAAAGATATGCATGCAGCCAGCAAACATATGAAACAAAGCTCAACATTCACTAATCATTAGAGAAATGCAAATTAAAACCACAATGAGATACTATCTCACGCCCGTCAGAATGGCTATTATCAAAAAATCAAAAAACAACAGATTCTGGTGAGATTGCAGAGAAAAAGGGACATGTTTACCCTATTGGTAGGAGCGTAAATTAGTTCAACCATTGTGGAAGACAGTGTGGTGATTCCTCAATGACCTAGAGGCAGAAACACTGTTTGACCCAGCAATCTCATTATTGAGTATATACCCAAAGGAGTATAAATCATTCTACACGTGTATGTTCACTGCAGCACTATTCACAATAGCAAAGACATGGAATCAACCTAAATGCCCATCAATGACAGACTGGATAAAGAAAATGTGGTACATAAACACCACAGAATACTATGCAGCCATAGAAAGAAATGAGGTCATGTCCTTTGCAAGGACACTAATGGAGTTGGAAGATATCATCCACAGCAAAGTAACACAGGAACAGAAAACCAAACATCACATGTTCTCACTTATAAGTGGGAGCTGAACAGTGAGAACACACATGAACACATGGAGAACACACACTGGGGCCTCAGAGGAGGGAGAGCATCAGGAAGAATAGCTAATGCATGCTGGGCTTAATACCTAGGTGATGAGATGATCTGTGCAGCAAACCACCATGGCACAAGTTTACCTATGTAACAAACCTGCACATCCTACACATGTACCCTAGAACTTAAAATAAAAGTTGAAGAAAAAAAAATATGAGTAAAAGCTATTCCTTTACTCAAAAAGCTCATTCTTATAAGGAAGAGTGTGCAAAGCAAGTAATTACAAGGAGCTCATCCTCGTAGATCATATTATGTGTGACTAATTGCAAAATGAGGTGAGAAAGGCTATACAGGAGCCATGTTCTAAGTCAGGTAGTAAGAAAATGACAGTGAACAGCTGGGAGGCAGTGAGGGGTAGGGAGAAAATACCCGGAAAGGTTTATCAGAGAAGGGAATTACGGTTTCTTAAATTGAGAAATTTCCCAAAGCAGGACCACTAAATGAGTCGCACACCCACTCTTGAAAGAATTGTCTGATTCATCCTACAGTATGTATACTCACATGGAAAGACTTGTCTGTCTGCTCATAAATTTGAAACTATAAACCACAAATATTACCTCCCTATTAAATAATTCTATGAGGTACTACAGCCCTTCTAAACATTTCTTTGAGGCTAAGGTTACACTTTCCCAGTCCTACTATTTAGTGTTATTACCCATGAATTTGCTCTCTAACTACTTCCCTGGTTTTAAGTCCTCATCAATTAAAAGCTCGAATTTCCATAACGAAAATTCAAACCCCCTATAAGTGTTTATTATGGGAGTTTGGGAAGACAGGCACAGGAAAAGCAAAGCTAAGGCAGATGAGCAACAAGGAAGAAAATTAAGAAAGACACAGAGACAGAGTGTTGCTGACATGGGAACCTAGTAGTTTACATGGCCACAGTCTGTTTTCTAGCATAGCAACCTTATTTTGAGCACTAAAAATCTTAGAAATAACTGAACACACAACAAACGCAACAACAGTTGCAGTTAGCTCTTCTTTTATTTAAAATTTCAGAAAGTGTACATGAAGAGGGTTTTAATGAATTAATTCACTTTCCAAAATTGGAGAAAGGCTACAATTTTACTCTATGAAATTGAAAACATTTCTGGCAATAAAAATTTATACAAATTAAAATTATTCAATCAAAAAACCCTTATAAACCTAAGGTTCAAGATTCAATGTCTTGAGGTGAATGGGACATTATACAACTTTTCAGCCCAAACTTAGAAACCAAGCCAATGACATACTAACAGGACAGACCCAGGAAGGAGGCTCAGTGCTGGTTCCTCGGGACTCACAACATTGACCTAGCTACAGGCTTCTCACTCAAGGTTCTCCCAAGCTGAATCAATGCATATTTTGGTTGCCAGGAAGGAGGGAGGAGTATGAGAGGGTTTTAAGGGTAACATAGTGATTCAAATGAAAGTGAGATAATAAAAGATAAATCGTATTATTTGCAGGCTTAAAACAAACTCAGATTTTCCAAAACATCAAATATCAACTGAATAAAAACCATGGAGCCAGGTATACATCTTGATATTTAGAGATAGCAGCCTTTAAGGAGTTCAGAACACTTTCGGTTTTCCTTAAGCCATTCATGTTGATTGCAAACTAGCCTAGATGCAGACAAACCAATCATCTGCTCATTCAATGCCAAAATGAATGCCCTAAAAACATTCAAGAACCTTCTGGATCTAAGCACAATAAGTAGATTCTCCAGTGCCTATGTTTTGAAGTTTGCAGGTTATAACCCATTAGTGTGCAGTGAAGTCAATTTGATGGGTTAAGACATATTTTTATAAAATAGAACAGAATATAAAATATCAGTATGCTTTACACCTGGTAAGAATTGTTTCGGCTGGGCATGGTGGCTCACGCCTGTAATCCAAGCAATTTGGAGGCCAAGGTGGGCGGATCACCTGAGGTTGGGAGTTCAAGACCAGCCTGACCACATGGTGAAACCCCATCTTGGTTTTTTTTTTTGTTTTTAATTATGTACTTTCTATATATTAAAAAAAAAAAAAAGAATTGTTTCACGAACCTATAGTTTCAATTATAAATGTGAATGGGGTGTGTGTGTGTGAGTGTGTGTGTGTGTGTGTGTGTATACTAAGCTGCAGTGTAAAATGTGTTTCTTATGGTCAATTACAGTAAATAAAGCTTGGAAAACTCTGTCCTAAGATAGCAGCCCAACCTACTTTACATCATTCCTTGCTTCTCCTATTCCCTTATCACTCCTTGCACTTAGACCTACCCCAACACATCCATGGACATCACCAAAGTAAACATGAGAACAACTGCCATTGTACCTGGTGGGTACACAAAAGTATTGGGGAAATTAGCCCCATTAGCCAGAATCAAAGCTCAGAAGCTACCTGAAAAAGAAACTGCATGACTAGTGTATTTGAAACACTGCAACACTGCTTTCTAAACAGATAATTCTACTCTTCCACACTGCATGCTGTTTTTAATCTTTTTGCAGACTATTATGGCTTAGATGTAGTATATTACACCAAGACTATCAGTGCTCGGTGACATGCTGTATGACTGGATAAAGCTCCCAACTGGGAACTTAGGGATCTGGGTTCTAGTCCTTCTCCATTAGCTTGGTTTGATCTTGGCAAGGTACTCAACCTCTCTGGGTTCAGATTCTCCAACTGAAATATGTCAAAGCAGGACTGCAGAAGGGTTCTTCCTACTGAGTGTTTTGTGGAGATACTTCAGCAGTCTTGCAAAAGTGGGTCTCTTTTTTAAATTAATATGTTTATTTTTAAAACTAACAGAAAACATAATCAAATACGTTTAATATCAAATTTTACCATGCTGCAATTACCAGGCAGCCAAATAACCTCATTTTTCATAAAAATTAAAAGAATTACCTTCGTTTCTGTATATATTCTAATAAACATCTCATTGATTAGAAGCCTGTAGCTCTGCATGGGGGATCTGTCTAAATGTGAGCCTGCTCTGTTCATATATTTGTATAAAACTGAACACTGATAGCCCCCACTTGGGTAAATGCCAGGTGAAGCCCAGGTAGACATGTACAGAACATGCTCTCCCATCAGCATGGCAAACAATTTCAAGTCACACTCTGATCATGGATGATGTCTTCAAGACTTTGATTACCTCCTTTCCGATTTTTTTTTTTTTTCAAAATGAATGCAAGCAGTTCAAAATTTTAAAGATCCAACTCAAATTAAAACTTTTCTAGTATTCCTCTTTCTGGCATATGAATTACTTCTGAACTAAAAATTATCCTGAGACTGCAAGGATGGCTGTTAAAAAAAATTGTTGACAGTAGCAAATACTTATATGTATAAATAAGTAGTTTCACCTATTGAGCAAAACAGAAATAATGCTGAGGGTAAAATTAACGTTATCATCCACAATATGAATTTCAAATGTTTGTATGTACAGTATTAACAAAGCCCATTTCAGTTCTATATAACACACTTTGTTTTACTCGGTAACTTAAAGAAAATTAGTTACTGCTTCACAACACTGTGATTCTTGCTGCTATTTTTACGATTAATACTGACTTCATAATTTATCTTTAAGCACATCACAGGTTTTAAATTGCTCCATATTAAACTTCCACAAAACTGTGGGAGACAACCAACTAAGACTTATTTATTGATTAAACAGTCATTCATTTCACAAACACTTACTAAACACTAAGGATGTGTCAGACATTATTCTAATGTCTATTAATGGCTATTGTGGAAAATAAGACAAAGTCCTTTCCCATAAAGGGAGAGATAATAAACGAGTAAATAAATAATTTCAAGTGCTAAAAAAGTACATCCCCTTAATTCAGTATATATTGTTGAAGTAGCAAAAACCGCAACTACTTTTACACCAACCTAAAATGAAACAAATGGATGTTAGCATCTTCACATAGAAAGCATATGTTATTCCAAGGCTACTAATAAGATTCAAACATTTGCGAGTAAACTACTGTAAGCATACACAGTATATCACTACTAAATATATAATACTAAATGCAGTGAGAATGTAGGCCTGTGTGTGCAGCTGTGTGTGTGTATATAAATTTGAGAGCTTATTTACAATACGAAGGAATATTATCAGGATGCCTAAAAAGATTTATGCAGTTTAACTTGACAAATCTTCTACAAATGAAAAGCAAACAGCTAACTTTCCTAGCCCACAGCTAAATGAAACAGGCAAGGAAAGCCGAGTGAGAAGTGACACTGCTCTACCCATACGCAGAAGGCTAACAGAATGTCCAATCTCAAAGCATCTGAAATTGAAAATGCTGTATGATTTTAAGATCTGTTTTAAAGCCACCAAAAATATAAGCCTACAGGGATAAAAGACTGGCCCATTTACAGGCAGTATCACAAAAGAGTTGCCTATCAAACTATAAAAGGAACGAACTGCAAACAGGAAATCGCCCAGCCCCAGCCATGTGCCTCCCCTCCCTTCCTCTCCACTAACCTCTATAAGCAGAAGCAAATACTACCATTAGATTTACCAAGAAGCCACAGAGAAGGATGACAGAACGCTCGTAGCTGACACCTAATATATTATTGGTTTAATAAATATTTAAAGCAAATGCCTTTATTATTTTGAACAAACTTTTTTTTGATAATTTTACCTATATTTTAAAAGGCATTTGTTTAATCTACAGTTTTTTAATGTCAATGTAAAGCAGTTTTGAAATCAGCATTCACAGAAGAACTGTGAATTAAAGGATAAGCAAAGTAATATACTTGGTCCAAACAATAAAAACAAAAAGAAAATCAAAGCTAATTGGCTGGGTATATCAGTGTCCAGTGATTTAAACACACATATACTACCCACTTTTTTTCTTTTTGAGACAGTCTCGCTCTGTCACCAGGCTGGAGTGCAGTGGCAAGATCTAGGCTCACTGCAACCTCCACCCTCTGGGTTCAAGCAGTTCTCCTGCCTCAGCCTCCCGAGTAGCTGGGACTGCAGGCGTGCACCACCACACCTGGCTGATTTTTTTGTATTTTTAATAGAGATGGGGTTTCACCATGTTAGCTAGGACAGTCTTGATCTCCTGACGTGATCCACAGCCTCAGCCTCCCAAAGTGCAGGGATTACAGGCATGAGCCACCATGCCCAGTCACCACTTTTAAATAATACTGTTCTGATAAAATTTCTGTATATTCAGCAGACAGTTTAATGTTTAAAAATCAATAGATCCATTATCAGCAGTCCTAATTAAGCACATTTATATTCAAGTACTTAATACAGCATTCCGACATTCTGATGAGTAACGGCAGGAAAGGTCTATGGACTTCCTAATTTCTTACAGACACTTGGGCTGGTAGGCATGATTTCTAGTGGTCTGTATCTATTGAAACAAATTAGACACAGATAAAATGACTGCATCTTTTTTTTCTTTTTTGAGTCAGGGTCTGGGCTGCAGTGCACTGGTGTGATTACAGTTCACTGCAACCTCAAACTCCCGGCCTCAAGCAATCTTCCACCCTCAGCCTCCAAGTAGTTGGGACTACAGGCTCCCACCACTGCACCCGGCTAACTTATTTTTTAATGGAAGCTAACAGCACTTTTCCACTCTTAAATGGCCTAAATAAAGGAAACGAAGTTTAAAACACAAAGTTTTCAAAAAGTTAATAAATCTATAAATAAGACTATGAGAATAATCAACCTCATTATGAACCAAAAAAATGATTACTAAAACAATGAGCCAGCATTTTTCACCAGTTAAATTTCTAAAACTATAATGTTCATCCCCAATATGCAAAGATTATATGAAATTGGAGATTTCACATAATACCAAATTTAGTATAAACTGACTTGGAGCATAGCAATATGCTCCAAGAGTCTTAAAAACTCTAAAATTTAAAATTATTTACCCCTCTTCTGGCAATCTAAAGACAAAAATCTGCAAAAAGAAACACTTATAGAAAGAGGTCTGTCACATTATAAAAATTTTTGAAACAAATCTAAAATGTTAAATAATGATATTCTCTCTAAATGAAATATTATTTGGTCACCTGAGTTAGTAAAATGGCAAAACATACACAGGCTAAATTTTAAAAGGCTCAAAAATTACACTGCAATCATACTTAATAATAGTTCAGGTTTAGAACTGCAGGAAAATTTTTCCACATTTCTTCTATAATGTGGTTATGCCACTTTTTAAAGTTTTTTTAATTGTGAGAAAAAAAAGAAGACCCCTATCTTTTCATTAGATTATCCCCTTTTCACATTGGAAGTTTAAAATAAAATAAAATAAAATAAAAAATTTAAAATAACTAATTTTCTTCCAATCTCCCTTCACTCCCCTACTACCAGAAAAAAGCATCCTCACTTTCATGCTATTCTGCTGTCTGATGGTTCCTCAGCAACTTGGCCTTCTAAAATTGACCATCTTGGAACCTTCCCTGTCTCCAGGTCTGAACTCAGCGCTCCACACCCACACCAACAGGCAGGCAGTCTTTCACCTTGTTATCCTCAACTCCTGGAACAAGGCCTGTGATATGAAAATGTCTCAAAAAAATTTGTTAAATAAATTCATATTTACCCAAATTGTACCTATTGACCACTTTAAACAACTGTCTATTGCTCATCTGTCCCACATTTTAAGCTAGGTATTGTGTTAATATCTTTTTTATATTTTTTATTCCCTAGAGCCTACCATAGTGCTAGGCAGGGCTCCTACTATCTAAACAAAGATTTACTGAACTAATGAATACCTGACTACAGATCTCACGAATTCATTTGGTTTAAACAGATTATTCCCTTAAAATAACATCCTTGGAGAGCAATATACTCATACCTTCCAGTGAATTACACTAAGCAATAATCAGATTAACAACCATATGAGTGTTGTTACTGAGCTAAGGAAGTATTTAAGTGACAAGAGGATGCTAAGCAGACAGAAAGTGGGGAAGTAGCCATCAGATCTTCAGGGAGGTAGCCTAAAGGGTCTATGCACAAAACTGAGTGATAGGAAGTAGGAAACTGGATCAGAAAACTTTGTGGAAGGCCACATAGCTTCCCTGCCCAGGGCCCCCAGACATTCCTAAGTGCACACAATGTCAGATACTGCACCAATGACATCTTTATATAAATGACCTCCTTCAGTCCTCACCACAAGTAAAATAGGGTATTATTATCCCTATTTTAAAGATGAAAAAAAAAAAAAAAAAAAAAACCAGGAGTTTGGATACGTTCTCAAGGCATACAACTAACAGTTGGATTCAAAGCCCAGTGAGCCTGTGGTATGTTAAAGTCGTTGCTCTCAACCACTACCCCAGATGGAGAATGGCTTCTTTGCAATTAGTCACAGACTTAGGAGTAGAGTATAACTGCTTAAGCCTTAAGTGTAGCCTACAAAATAAATAGCAAACACAGGCATAGTTAGATGGTCTAAAAACCTCAGGCTTGTTATCCCTAATTCAGACATGACATCTGGTTCAGGCTACTCTCAGTTAATCCACAATGCAGACCTCTAATTTAGCAAGGCAAAGACTTAACAAGCAGGTGAAGAAAGTATACAATGTGGTTACTACCTCTGTTTAAGCATCCTCCACAGAGCAGAAAAAAAATCGTAATTCTTTAACTCTGAACTTAATTTTCTAAGCTAAACAATCACACTTATTTCAACTTTTTCTCATACATATTATTTTCCAATTCTTCAGTCATGGTGACCCGATCCAAATTCTCTTTGACCTTCTCGCCATAGGCCTGCAAAACTGAAAACAATATAGTAACACAGGTACTAGTGAAGACTTGGTCTTTAAGCACATGGCAACAACCTAATTAATTCAGAGTCATATTTTTTTAAAGCCATCTTTTTCAAACTCATATCAGAGTGTTTTAGATGCTACAATGATCTAAACATCCAACTTCAAAACTGTACTGAATGTTGCCCTGGAAGAGAAACACCTTTCTGACAAAGCTGGTCTCTTCTTAAATCTTGAGCCCTCCATCTCTGGGAGCACAATGTCACACAGAGTAGGAAGTGAAGAGATGCTTTATCAATAGAAGCATCCCTAAAATGGGTGCCTGTCACCTGCTAAGTGCCACTGTGGTCTCCAGTGCCCTCATCATTCCAGCAACCTTGGCTTTAAGATCACTGAACATGATGGTCTATATCAGGGTGTCCAATCATTTAGCTTCCCTGGGCCACACTGGAAGAAGAATTGTCTTGGGCCACACATAAAATACACTAACACTAAAGATAGCTGATGAGCTTAAAAAAAAAAAAGTCTCATAATGTTTTAAGAAAGTTTATGAATTTGTGTTAGGCCGCATTCAAAGACAGCTGCAGGTTGAACAAAGTTGGTCTATATTTTATCTCCTTTTTGATCCTCATGACAGCTCTATATGAGAAAGTATAAAAGGTCTCCCCCCACTTAGGTATAAGGAAATAGAAACACAAAAGCTGTGAAATACTTGAAGTCATCATCTAACAGATAAACCACAAGTGCCACAAGACGGCACACTCAAAAGTAAACCATGGTGTTGGTGGCACAACTGCAAGGTAGTTAATGCCACTGAGCTATACATTTTAAAATGGTTAAGATAGCAAGTTTCATGTTACATGTATTTTACCACAAAAAAAAATGGGAAAATGTTTGTTTGTTTGTTTGTTTGTTTGTTTTTAAAAAGCCTAGGTAGTGATGTAATTTTGTGTACCGGTTACTACCCTTGGTCTATGATCTTTACTTTGATTTATTTTGATTCTGCATCTTCAAAGACCAAAGTTGGCTCAGTCATGACTACAAATATTCTGGTAAAGGGGAAGACACTACTGAAGAAATAATGAAGAAATAACTGCATTATTTTCAGGAGTTCCCCATATATTACCTTTTTTCTTTCGTGTTTTGTCCTCCTATTATTCATTCACTCAAAAGATATTTGCAGAACACCCATTATGTACCAGGCATAGTTCTAAATTGATAGTGTTCAAATACTGAAATAGTTCCATACCAGTTGGTAAACAGCTGCAGCCCACAGCACACCACTCCACTCCACACTGTCCACTCTAGTCTCTTCCTTGGGACTCACCCCCACCCCCACCCTCTAAGCCGTAGATTTCTCCCAGATTCAACAAAGCAAGAAGCCTCTAGGACCCTGTCCGAACTTCCAACTCAACCAGTGAATGCCCAGCCTAACCCCTTCTTAAATATTTTATCACCCACCATACACAGCAATGAACAAAACAGATAAAGTCCTTACCCTCTAGTCTGGGTAAGAGATAATAAGCAAGTAAATGCATAAACAATGTAATTTCAAATACTTACATGCTGTAAAGAAAATAAAGCAGTAAAGGCCTAAAGAATGACTAGGGGTGGAGGTAAAAGGGTAGAAATTAAGAGAAAATCTCTCTGAAAAGGTTACATTAGAAGGGGCGAGGCATGCAGAGGTCTGAAGTAAGAACATTCCATATAGGACAGAAATATCAAGGCTCTTTGGTAGGAACAAGCATGGAATTTCAGCATGAGGGGAGCATCTTGAGCAAGGAGATCACAGACGAAGAGAGGATCAGATCAGAAAGGATCGTAATGGCACTGGTAAGGATAAATTTTATGCCAAGATCAGTGAGCAATTACAGATCTGAAAGAGGGTAATGATGTGATCTAATTTACAATTTTAAAAGATTACTCTGACAATTGTATGGCAACTAAATTAACAGGAAGCAAGAATATAAAAAGAGATAACATATAAAACTGTGGTCATAATCCAAGTGAACAATGACAGTGGCTTGGGCTAGGTGATAACAATAGAGATGGAAAGATAAATTCTGATTCAATATGTTTTAGAGGTAGAGCTGATCAAACTTACAAATAAGTATAATGTGGGATGAGCAAACAAAAGAAATCAAAATGACTACTGTCGTTTGATTTAGCAAGTCACTGATGGTAGCCCCCTCACTAAAAAGGGAAGGACTTGGGAAATAAAAACATTTAGGGAGAGAAGGAATACAAACTTCATTTTGCCACAATAAATTTGATGTATCATTTAGACATACAATTTGGAGCTATCAAACAGGCAGTTGGATATTTGATCTTTACAATAATCCTGTGAAGTAGATAAGGAAACTCCGGTATTATCCAGATTTTACAAATAAGAAAACTAAGGCTTTGAGAAAAAGGTTTGTCTTAGTACAAAATATTTTTATTCGTCAGTCAATGCCCCTTAAGAGAGGAGGGGCACATTTTAAGAACAGGGACACCTTCACTATTAAGGACTTCTCTCTGGTAAAATAAGCCTAGCCACCTAGCTTGCCTCATGTAAGTCACATGGCTGCTCCAAAGGTAAAGGTATTTTGAATCCAGAGAAGAGTCCTCCAGAAAATGGAGACCCATCCAACTAGCAACATTTAATATATGTAAATTTTAACTGAGAAATATGTATAATCCGTATTATTCACTATCTTCTTATAAGACTGTCAACCACTAAATACAAACAGACAATATGAAGAAAGGTATAAAATTCTCTTTAAGGATCCACTGCAATTCTTAGTTCCATTTGTATTAAGGGTTTGTGTCAAAAAGCCTTCTGGGGAATACTGTTCCAAAATTAGAATAATCAATTGTGACATGACCAGTTCAAGAATAACCACTTTACACTGCTTCTCAAAGACTGTAACTAGCGTGTAAGACAAGCTCATGCTGTGCTCAGCGCTTCTTCCACCATGCTAGGATTGCTTTTTCCCCTTTCGTTGCTTAAAAGTGGTGGAAACTTCTGCATTAGAAGACATATTTTATCCAGAGTATTTTATCACAAGCTCAATGCATCTACTATAATTCTTTCAAAGTTCTAGAGGCAACCTAATGAAATAAAGAACCACACTAAACAAAACAGGAAGAATAGGTGTTAAAAAGGAAAGAAGAGGCTGGGTGTGGTGGCTCACATCTGTAATCTCAGCTCTTTGGGAGGCCGCAGCAGGAGGATCACTTGAGGCCAGGAGTCCTAAAGTCAGCCTGGGCAACAAAACAAGGCACCATCTCTATAAAAATAAAATGAAATTAGCTGTGTGTGGTAGCACACACCTGCAGTCACACCTTCTAAGAGGGCTGGAAGAGGAGGATCGCTTGAGTCCAGGGCTCTGAGGATAGAGTGGGCTACGATCATACCACTGCACTGCAGCCTGGAGTACAGAGCAAGACTCAGTCTCAATAAATAAATAAATATGGAAAGAAGAGAGAGAAGATGCAAGGGAGGGAAAAATGGATACAGAAATGAGAAGAGTAGGGCAAACCTGAGGTCCCCAGAATGCGGGTGAAAGAAAAGCTGGGCTTTCACAAAAGGCATGTGAGCTGTGAAGGACAACAGCATCTTCCCAAAACCATTGATATGTAAATATTTAGAAATCATAGAATGTGTGGGCTGCTGTAATAATTGTATTTGTGTATCTCATCAGAATTAAAATGTCTAGCTTGGTGGTATTTTTATAGCCATTAAAAATTCCTTTAGGCTTTCAAAATAAGTATGACTTCAGAATAACATTGTCATAGAATTAATTTTGAGCCATGTGGGCCATGTTTTGTATCCAATGATCTTTATTTAAAGCTTTCAACATGTACAGGAAGTTGGAAACTTTTGGTTTATGACTTGGTCTTATGAAGAGGTAGTTCTAAACACACTGTTGATTACCAAACAAGACTTCAGAAACACAGTGGCTATACAGAGTCATTATCACCATCATCATAGTAACTGTTATATCAAGCTTAATATGTGCGAACACTGCTCTGAACACTTTAGGCAGATGAACCAGATGTATATGAATAAAAATCATTTGGTCACACACACACACAAAAAAGAAAGAAATGAGAAGAGCAGCAAATGACCTCTTCTTACTAGCAATCCTTTATGAGAAAGGCTCCACAAATAACATGCTTACAAAGTATCACAAAACCCTGCAGGAAAACACATTTGTTTACAGGGTTTGAATCCAGAAATTAGTACAGTCTCTCTCCACATTTCGATCACAGTCTCAATCATCAATTTCAAATGAGTAGTCATTATCAATGTAAAGTAAAAAATATTCAGCTTACCAGCACTTCACTGAACCTCCATGCTAACTGCCAGCTTTTCATGTATGCACTTAAAATAAAAGCAATAGCCTGGCTGGCACTACAAATAATCTTAGTATCCTAAGAATTGAAAGGAAATGTAGGGGTCATTACATCTAACCCTCTCATTTTACAGATAAGGAAAGTAAATAAAGCTGAGAGAGAGAAAGTCCATCATCACAGAGCCCTTCAAGACGGAAAAACATGTTTTTCTCTTAGCCACTATTCCTTGTACTTTATCATGCTATTTACAGAGCAAGAAAGAATGCTGCCACAAAGGATGGCCCAAGGCTTTACTGCAGTCACATCAAGGGACAAAAAGTGGCAAGGCTGGGCACCTCAGTGCTAGAAGCAGGCCCCAGCCCGCAGCCTGGCTGACAGCCTGCCACCCGCCTCAGCCTGCACCCTGCAACAGCTGACAGCTTTTCCAGCAATACTGCTGGGCTTGGGGATGATGGGGCAGAGTTTGAGGTCTAGTAGCTGGTGCCCTCTTCCTTCAAGGTCCTTAGAATGAAGCCCTTTAAAGGTCACTCAGCAGTGTTGCTTCCAAGGATTCAGCGGAGCACGAGCCCTCCCCAAGGATGAAGGGAAATGATGCCTCCCTGCTCCCTGCCTTTAAATCAGCATATTCCTAACTGGTTGTCACACATATCCCTGCAAGTATGTTTTACCCCTAATGGTTTCTGCTTTCTAAGCTTTTGCCCAATCACAGCATATATAGAAAATTCTAGAATCACCACTCTAAAACTCCGTAGCATGGTCATGTGGAATTCATACTGACATGTTAGTGTCTGCAAGAACAAAATTTCTAATTGAAATTAGTTTTAGAAAAGTCTTATCTAGTTATTAGGGAAGCTATAATACATGCAGGATTTATATTGAGTTTGCGTACTGCAAACAATCGTATAAATGAATGGATTGATAAAAATAATAACAATCCTCCCCTGTGCAATCTAGGATTTCCTGTTCTCCCAAAAAAGGAACACTTCAATAGTCTTTAAAAATCTTCCATAATATCATATTTCATTCATTTAAACATACACACATGCACACACACGTATTTTTTTTCCAAGAAATGTCCTTGGTACTATTCTTTTTATTAAAACACCATACAACTGTGGAATTCAAGCTACATATTGCAGTTCCAGGATTCTCTCACTAACTACTAGAAAATAAAATCTGAAGAGTAAACACCCCACCACTGCTAGTCCACATTTCCTACCACAGATCAATTCTCAAATTGCTAATAATCTCCACCATCTCTCAATCCCACTGAAAAACTGGTCTGGATTTTCTCTGACAGTGTTAGCATTTCACTGGCCTGATTATAGAAAATAATCACGAAGAAAGTACTTACCGCATAGGCACCTATCAAAAATGCTGCATTTGCTCTTTTCCGTTGGTCAAAACAGGTATAGTGCACTATTTTCTTTCTTGACAAACTGTACGACTAGAAAGAGGAGATTAAAGAGTTAGGGTGACCATAGAGACAACGTTAATATACACAGAAGGCAAACATCATCTCCTAACCTTCAAGATATGCCACAACCCATAAAATGTAACAATCTTCGACTTTAATTCCTTCGGCATTTGAACATGAGTAATTTGAGGGGTGGAGAATTACTAGCTCAGACTTTGTACACGCCAATCATAATGTAAGAATCGACAATATAATGAATATCTTTCTCTCTAAGAGAAGAAACTAACATGGTGGAAAATAAATTATTGACATATCTATTATCAGGAAACATTTTTGATGATTTATTATTAATCTTCTACAGAAAGTCTCTTCACCTTTTTTCACTCCCTATCTGCCACTCCCACTTCCAGGAATGTTAACTATGGTTTTCATATAACACAATTTTTTTTAAATGTCAATCAGTCTACTGTGATCGCTAAAAAAAATCTAATTTTTAAAGATCAATATTAATATTTTATTTCTGAGAAGTTCCATAACAAACCCCTTTTAACATCTGAAGATACATGGTAAATGGAAAAAGATGGATCATTAAAAAATTATGTCAGCAAACATCTTAATACAACACATTACCATAGCTATACATTAAATTCATGAATTCAAACAATTATTGAGCACCTGCTACATATGTCAGGCAACATGCTGCATGCTGAGGTATTTACCTAAGTTCAAAGTAATCAACATGGTATGTTGTACACATGCTAAACATGCAAACAAATGGCAAAAAAGATCTGGTAAAATCAAATAAAATCATGAATCAAAACTCAAATTTTAAGTGTGAGACAATGAGAACACAAACACAACTCAACGAAATCCGCTTGATTTCCTCACTTTTCAGAATTTACATATTTTGACAATTCATTTTCAAATATAGGCACATCAACTGTCTCTGATGGGCTAGCAAAAAAAAAAAAAACAGGCACGAAAGTACATTTTGATATTTGTCTATAAATTCACATTGACTAAAAAAGCAGCTTTTTCTATCTTATACATTGACTACAACACACAGAAAATCCCTGCTTTTAGAACCCCTTTAAAAAATGTAAACAGAGCTCAACTATGTACTTTTCTTGACCCTGATATTGTCTAGAGTGAAAAAAACACTTCCATCTCTGAAGCCTGCTCTAAGATGAAACCGTTAACACTCTGGCTTTACCATGTAACCACAGAAAGTGTAGCTACACTTTATCCCTTCAATGAGCCAGGAAATCTTCATCACTCCAAGTCAGGCATTTCTTTTATAACCAAAAATCACACTTGGGGGTTGGGAGGCAGGGGACAGAGTCTCGCTTTGTTGCCCAGGCTGACGTGCAGTGGAACCACCTCGGCTCACTGCAACCTCTGCCTCCTGGGTTCAAGCCACTCTCCTGCCTCAGCCTCCCAAGCAGCTGGGACTACAGGAGCCCACCACCACACCCAGCTGATTTTTGTATTTTTAGTAGAGATGGATTTTCGCATGTTGACCAGGCTGGTCTTGAACTCCTAGAATCACATTTGAAAATAGTAATGCCCTTTTATCTTTTATCTTGTGTGTGTGTGTGTGTGTGTGTGAGAGAGAGAGAGAGAGAGAGAGAGAGACAGAGATTGAGAGAGAGAGAGAGAGAGAGAGAGAGAGGGAGGGAGAGGGAGAGAGACAGGGTCTTGCTCTGTCACCCAATACCCAGACCGGAGTGCAGTGGCGTGATCTTGGCTCACTGCAGCCTTGACCTCCTGGACTCAATCGATCCACCCACCTCAGCCTCCTGAGTAGCTGGGACCGCAGGCACATGCACCATGCCCAGCTAAATTTTGTATTATTTGTAGAGGCGAGGTCTCGCCTTGTTGTCCGGGCTGGTCTTGAACTCCTGGGCTCAAGTTATCCACCTGCCTTGGCCTCCCAAAGTGCTGGGATTACAGGCATGAGCCACGACACCCAGCCAGTAGTGGCCTTTTCATTAAACTTTTAAAAATTAGTATGTGAGACCAGGTCTGGTGGCTCATGCCTATAATTCCAACACTTTGAGAGACCAAAGTGGGAGAATCACTTAGGGATGGGAATTTGACACTATCCTGGGCAACACAGCAAGACCTCATCTCTGCAAAAAGAAATGGCTAGGAGTATCACTTAAGCCCAGGAAATGGAAGCTGCAGTGAGCCACGATCACAGCACAGCAGTCCAGCCTGGGCAGTAGGACAAGATTCTGTCTCAAAAACAAACAAACAAAAATGAAACAAAAAAAAATTAATATTTGACTCAAAGAAAGTCTCTTAACTGCCCATGCCCTTATTTCCTGACAGATTTGCACAAATACTCCTTTGAAATAAAGAGAGAAAAAAAAGCGCAGCATTTAACTCAGCTCAGTGGAGTTGAGGCACTGAAGTTACCTAAGGATGTAAAGGTTACAACCCATGGTGCTGACACTTGACCCCTTGCTTTCTCAGTTTGGAACTACTGACTGCCTGAACACTGCCTTTTTCTGTTTTATTTCATTGTCTGATGGGTGGTTGCTTGGTTTTGCCACTTATTTGTTCTCCATCAATAAGTTATGTTTGATTTAACAAAAAGGAAATAAAGGCTCTTCAGACCTAAGCATCTCCTGTCATCTCTGAATCACAAATATTTAAATACTGCCTTACACGGGGCCAGGCTCTCAATCTACATGAATGAGACTGAGCACAGGGACTCAACACTCGTCTGGCTCCCAGGCTCTCACCATTTACGTTTCCTAGTTCCCTAAAATACCTGTGGGGAAGAAAATATCAATAGTCTATCTTCAAGTTTGGATTATCTTTTTCAATGCTCTTTTCTACTAAGAATCTAGGTTTTATGACAAACTACTGCCATTGTTTAGCAATGTGAAACTGCATTTGTTTCACAAATCTACTTGCCAAAAGGAACGAGTCATACTGCTGTTCTTTCATCACTGAGGCTGATTTCTTCTTGGGGTTTTTATTTGGAGGGGTCTGGGGGAGCAAAATTTTTTGTGTTTGCTTAGTTTTTGTTTTCTCTCTCTCTCTCATTCTAAAGTATACAGAATACAGAGACTTATCCTGGAACATGAACCGTAAAAGTGAAAGGACAGAATTCTGAGGAAGACTTTCTTTTCACTGTATAGCTAGAAATATTCTTTAAGTAAGTATGATACAAGTTAATATTTTAAAGATTTTAGAACAATGTTTAAACTTCATAAGCTTTCATAAATTACGTCAGATAAAGCATGGTCTCACAGAATCTTCCTAGAAACTTTATTTAAAAGTCTTTCCTATGAGAAACTGCCTACAGGAAGCAAACATAACTTTTTTTTTAGAGCTTTCTGCCTGATTTTTAGGAAAATGTTTAAAGCTGCTAGCATTTACTTTGCTTAGATATTTTTAGAATTCAGTTTCCTCAGTTAAGTTTCAAAAGTGCTCCAGCCAAAAATGATTTCCTGCTTCATGAAGCTTGGCCAATATCTCCCAGGTCAAATCCGTGAGAGTTGAGTTCTCTCACTCAAGGAATCAAAATGAATTCAAAGTGAATGAGAGCAGAGAAAAATCAGCTAATCTCAAAATTAGACCAGTCCTAATTTCCTGAGTAATCTTAAAATTTGCTAATCTCAAATTAAACGTCTTTCCTCTTCACAACTGGGCCTCCCTCTTGTGGTCATCCGGCCCACAGTTGTGTATCAGCGATGCTGTCCAACAGAGGAGATATTTTGTTATTAGAATAAAAATTTGAAGGTAACAAAATATTTTGTCAATTTGTCAATTGTTTAGCTGATGTTTTATATCAGCTGAGTGGGCTGATATTTAAAAAGAAGAAAAACTATTTTTAATGTTTTTCCTCTCAAATTTTAAGCATGCCCCCCACTTAAAAAATACTATTCATAGGCTGGGTGCAGTGGCTTACACCTGTAATCCCAGTACTTCGGGAGGCCAACACAGGTGAATCGCGAGGTCAGGAGTTCAAGACCAGCCTGGCCAATATGGTGAAACCCTGTCTCTACTGAAAATACAAAAGTTAGCTGGATGTGGTGGCTCGTGCCTGTGGTCCCAGCTGCTCAGGAGGCTAAGGCAGGAGAATCGCATGAACCTGGGAGGCGAAGGTTGCAGTGAGCTGAGACTGGGCAACAGAGAAAGACTCAGTATTTAAAAAAGAAAAATACACTATTGCATAATCAAAACACACTAGAAGAAGCAACACTACCCAGGAGAGACACCCATGACTGCAGTATCTTCTATGGAACATTAACTTCCCTTTTGAGATCTTTCATGCAAGAACTTTACCATACAGACAAAGTCACAGTTTGGAGACAATAAGGACTCTATGTATGAGCCCAGTGGATGGTTTCTCAGATTCTGCCCTAATATCAGGAGAATATCATGCCTTTAAATTGGACAGTGACCTCTTCCCTACTCTGGTCTGTCTCCTCTGTGACCAGGTATGATGACTGGGCTCTTTAAGGAACACACTGCAAGCTTATGCCTTAGCCACAGGCTTTCAGTGAGCTATCTGCACTATTACGGATTATTTTTTTACTTTACACAAGAAGCTCACAGGTTACAAAAACACTGTGTGCAATAGCAAAGTAAAGTTTAATATTGGTCAATTCCAATGAATACAGTGTAAATATAAAGAGAGAAGATCAGGCCAGGTAAGGTGGTTCATGCCAGTAATCCCAGCACTTTGGGAGGCCGAGGTGGGCGAATCACAGGTCAAGAGTTTGAAATCAGCCTGGCCAAAATGGCGAAATCCTGTCTCTACTAAAAATACAAAAAATAAGCCAAGTGCGGGGGCACACACCTGTTGTCCCAGTTACTCAGGAGGCTGAGGCAGGAGAATCGCTTGAACCCAGGAGGCAGAGTTTGCACTGAGCCACTGGATTGCACCACCGCACTCCAGCCTGGGCGACAGAGCAAGACTCCGACTCCAAAAAAAAAGGAGAGAGAGAGAAGATCACAGAAAGATACTAAACACCTCCGGACTATAACACCTCTGGACTATTTGCCAGCTTTGTAGCCGCACAGCACATGACTCATTACAAATGACAATCTGCAGCCAGCCACTGTCCACCTTAGGTTTTGATTTCTATCTTGAAACGGAGCAAATACCCTTCTTTTTTTTTTTTTTTTGAGACGGAGTGTCGTACTATCTACCAGGCCAGAATACAAAGGCGTAATCTCAGCTCACTGCAACCTCCACCTCCCAGGTTCAAGTGATTCTCCTGCCTCAGCCTCTTGTGTAGCTGGGACTAAAGGTACGTGCCACCACATACGGCTAATTTTTTTGTGTTTTTAGTTGTGACAGGGTTTCACTATGTCAGCCAGGCTGGTCTTGAACACCTGACCTCATGATCCGCCCACCTCAGCCTCCCAAAGTACTGGGATTACAGACATGAGCCACCACACCTAGTTCTTTTTTGTTTTTTTTCTGAGACTGTCTCACTCTTTCACCCAGGCTGGAATGCAGGGGTGCAATCTTGGCTCACTGCAACCTCCACTTCCCAGGTTCAAGACATTCTTGTGCCTCAGCCTCCTGAGTAGCTGAGACCACAGGCACATGTCACCATGCCTGTCTAATTTTTATATTTTTAGTAGAGATGGGGTTTCACCATGTTGGCCAGGCTGGTCTTGAACTCCTGGCCTCAAGTGATCTGCCCACCCCAACCTCCCAAAGTGCAGGGATTACAAAGCAAATGCCCTTCTTAACTTTCTAAAGTTAAGTGGACACGGTCAGCCCTCTATAATAACCACAACACCTAGCATTTATGGGTCACTTGTGACATTTTACCATTTTCCAAAGTAAGAGGAATGGTGCCAGAGGGGTCCAGTTTAATCAGACACATAATGTCTCCCAGACTAGGGGTCCTGGGCAAGGCTAAAATATAATGAGCATACTGTGTTTTACAAGGAGAACACAAGCCCAGAGCCAGACAGGACCTTAGATGAACATCTATACGGCAAGAATAGTAAGGAGGATCAATCCAGAACTTTCTCACTGAGCCTGATAATTTCCATAAATCTTAATTATGAGGCCATAATAAGGTTCATGATTCAGAATTTAAATAATTCTCAAGTTGAATTGGTCAATAGTTCTAAGACTTTCAGAAATAACTAAATCTAACTCTAAACCATATTACATTAGTATTGTATTATATTTCATTCTCTTAACAGATTGGTTCAGAATCACCTGTAGGACTTATTAAAACACAGATTGCTGGGCCTCACCTCCAGAATTTCTGATTCAGTAGGGCCTGAGAATTTACATTTCTAACAGGTTTTCCAATAATACTGACACTGCTGGCCCAGACACCACACACTGAAATCCACTACTCTAAGATATGGCTAAATTTTGGAGAAGCACTACATAAACATGTGACTGGTCCCACCCCTGGGAATCTTTAATATGGAAGCTAAAACACTGTCCATCTGGTCAAATAGCCCCAAAAGAACTCTATATTCTCTTAAAAAGGAACTCTAAACCATGCAATAAGCCTTTTAAAAGCATTTTGCAAAAAGCACATTTCCCCAGATTCCTCAGCAAACCTCATTACAATTTGTAAACTCATGCATTCCAGGTGATAACACCTTAGGAACAAGTCACCTGAATGATTCCATAGTTAAGATGCCCTAAATGTCATTATTCCAGAGGCTCCAAATTCAGATGTTCTCAGGTGTCAAGAATCTGAAGTGGAGCAGCTGCCAAACAAGAAGAGCATTCCCCTCATCTCCCCCGACGAAAAAAAAAAAAAAAACATTCCCTATCCAAAGCACACTAAGCTCCAAGCTACTGCTTGCATGAGGGAATCTGAGTGCAGAATGGTCAGATTGCAGTATTTAAAAGAAACCAAAAAGAAAACTTGCAGAAACTGCAGATGTCGACTATGAATTAAATTTTGTTAAGCAGTGTTTATGCTCAAGAAAACATATCTGTGGACAGAATGCAGGCCACAGGTGACCAGTTTGCTAAATCTGGGTGCCAGGATACTGCGGCTGAAGAAGGTTCTATGGGTGCCGTCAGCATGAATTGAGCAGCTGTTGTGTCAAACACTTTGCTGAGCAACGCGGCGATAAGGGGAGAAGAAACCTACTCTCTAACCTCAAAGGCTAATGAATATTTGATGCAAAATAATGGCCAAGGCTTATTACAAACAGAAGAGAGTAACTGTATGGGGATGCATTTATACCACAAAGGGACCCACAAAATGATGTCAATTATAGGTACAATGTGTGTGTTATTTAACAAGACAAAAAAAATTAGATAAAAGGTGGAATTTAGTATTGAATATCTATCAATTAACATAATCAAACCTATAGACATTTCTGTATTGCTTACCTGAGAGTCAAAGTTTTGCACCATTACATAAATCACAAGTGAATATCATAAATATTTAATGGTACTTATGAACCAAAGTGCAATGACTGCTATGAAAGAATGACACAAATTAAGATATGGATATTGAGCCCAGACATTTTCTATCTTGGAAAGAAAAGCTATATGAAAGGTTACATTCTAGTGGGATCACTCCTTGTAAAAAAAAAAAAAAAAAAAAAAAAAAAAAAAAAAAAAAAAAAAAAAAAAAAAAAAAAAAAAAAAAAAAAAAAAAAAAAAAAAAAAAAAAAAAAAAAAAAAAAAAAAAAAAAAAAAAAAAAAAAAAAAAAAAAAAAAAAAAAAAAAAAAAAGCCACAGCAACTTGGAGAGAGAAGAAAATGATAACAAGCTGCACAAATAACAAATAGCTCAGGCTATCCTCGGATTATGGCAACAAACACAAACCATGCACTTGTTCAGCTTTAGTCAGGACAGCACAAACTACTCAACCATTCAATAACAAAAGGTGATGCAATTAGGCTCAAAGCCAAAAAGAAAAAGAGTTAATGGTCAATTTAAAGAAACACAGAAAAGTAAAATCTTCAAGTTATTTAGTTAAAACACTGTATTTAATTAAGCTGTATGAATCAGTCTGCCTGAGCTAAGGAAGACATTAGTGCAGCCTGGATAATATGCTCTTTAATAAAAATAGAGCCCATTCACCTCCTAAACATGCAAGTTCTATCAGTGATGGTGGTCATATTAAGGAGATCGCAGCAGAGGGACCGCAATGACTAAGGCATCATTGTCTTACAGGTGGCTAGGCTAGCCCAGTATGGCCGCAGCAATCAGCATCTCCAAAGCAATCAGCGGTCATCTCACTGCAAAAGCAATAAAATGAGCAGGTCTTCCTGTGAGCAGCCATGACCTTTACAAGTTTTACCTCCAACTTTCTCAGGAAAGGAATATTCTGGAAATTTTTCTTTGGCTGTACAAAACAAAATATGGTTTATGTTTTTATTTAGTGCCAAGATGAAATAGGTTGAATCATTCCTTTAAAAAAAAAAAAAGTGTCTCTGTGTGGCCCATTTTGTTTCAAACCCAATACATTTCATTAATGAAATGGCATATCTGATTAAAGTAGAAGTCAAAATGTCAGAGAAAAGTTGCTCACAAAGATGATTTGATTGTGTTAATAATCAATAACTGAAGGCATGTGGGATTCTCTATAAACGGGGTTCTTCTTGCCTGAGGATTCCTAACAGGCATAAGGGGTTCTTGCCTTGCAAACTCTCTATAAGCTCACTCCCATGGGAGTTGAAACTGCTTTGGAACCCCTAGAACCCCTTTAAATTACATGAACTATTTCCAGAATGTAGTTTGCTTTTCTTCCCCACAAAGCCCATGAACCAGAAACAGAAGAGAAACACATGAAGAAATCTCAACACATTTTTGTAGTTATAATGGAGTGGCCTAGTCATTATATCAAAAGAGTTCTTGTGTATATAACCACCTGATACAGTGGCAGGTGCCTGATGTCCAGGACAGGATTATGGCACTGATTCATTCAGCAACAAGGACATTCCCTAAGCCCCACCATCTGCCAGGTACTTCTAATGCTTCAATACAATCTTACATTTCATGATGCCCACTCCCTTCCCTTTTACCCTGAAAGGACTATGTGGGATGTTTTGTAAATTTAAAATTACATTTCTGTGAATATTCCTTTAATCCTTGTTTAAAATCATCCTCAAGATTACTGTAATTATCCTGTTGATTCATAAAAGGAGATATTAAAAAAAAAAAAGAAAAAAGCACTGACCTAGAAAATGTCCCCTTTTTTCAGAAATTTTTTTTTTCCTCCAAGCTGGGGTTTTATTATTCTCAGAGGAAAATGAAATCAATAATTAAAACTGTATTGATGGCCAGGTACAGTGGCTAATGCCAGTAATCCCACCACTTTGGGAAGCTGAGGCAGTAGGATAGCTTAAGCGCAGAAGTTCAAGACCAGCTTGTTCAACATAGTGTGTCCCTGCCTCTACAAAAAAAAAAAAAAAAAATTAGCTGGGTGGGGTGTAGCAGTGTGCACCCATAGTTTCAGTTAGTCAGTTGACTAAAGTGGGAGAATCATGTAAACCCAGGAGTTTGAGGCTGCAGTGAGCTATATTATTACTGCACCACTGCACTTCAGCCCAGGTGACACAGTGAGACCCCCATCTCAAAAAAAAAATAAGAATAGATTGAGGAATGTTTTCAGTTTTTTCAAAATACCACAACTTTGTCTTTTGTGAGTAAAGTCTTCTTTTTCAGAAGACTTTAGCCCAGTGTTCTTAGCATTGTCTGTGCCAAGGATCCCTCTGAGAACCTGAAAAAACGTCATGAATCCTCCCAGAAGAAAAATGTAAATACATACAAAATTGTACATATAATTTCAAGGGTTTATGGATCCCTTGAATTATCAGATTAATAATTCCAGCTCTAGCCTATCAATCATTAATAACATTTAACATTAAATAACATACACAGTTTTATAAATTGTTTTCACTTCAATGCATATTCCCTCTTTTGATTGCTTTCCCCATCATGGGGGAAATAGCAAACAGCAACCTATTACTGCGTAACTCCCAGTACTGACAATTTTTTAAAGTACAGTTTAAATCAGCAGTAGGTTTTTTGTTCGTGGTGATGGCTTTTATGTTTGGATTTTTAATCTAAGCACACTTGATAGAATAATTTTCCATTCTAATCGATGTAATTAAAATAAGGCCATTGGGAATAGAATGCATATGGACATATGCACACAGAAAGAGTGATGAATCACTACCTCAAATCATCAACTGGAAAAAAACACCTTTCGACATAAAAAATGAGAAATTTCGGATTGAAATAAAATGCACAGCAAAATATTACCTATCTACATAAAGCATAGAATAAGAAAGAAAAATTATACAAGCTTTCTTGGAAGGAATAAAAATTTCCAAAATAAAAAATAAAATCTGCCTAAAAGAATTGGGAATCACACAAGAGAAGAATTCTAAGACAAAGTTACTGGTTAACACAGTGCCAAATTATTCAGAGAAATAAAGGAGCTTGAGGACCCAGCAAATGTCATCAGATTGGCATTTAAGATGTTATTAGAGCAGTTTCAGTAGACTAGGGAAGGCAAAATTTAGATAACAAAGGGTTAAGAAATCAGCACACAGGAAGGATGCAGGCAGGCTATTCTTCTGAAACCTCTGAAAGCAAAAGCAGAAAAGGAGATTTGCAAATCAAGGGGATCATGATAAAGTCAAAAGAAGTCTCTGTGTGTCTGTTTTCCCTGTACTGGGCACTGAGAACACAAAGATATATGACATCCTCCACCTCCCACCCTCTAGAAGCTCATGGTCTAGTGAGAAAGACAAGTGCAAACAGATGATTACAATTAATCAAAGATAGAGATCTGCACAGAGAATTATGGGAAAACAAAGGAGGCACCCTCAATCCAGTCCAAAAGGACAAGAAGATGCTTCCTAAAGGGTGGTGGCTGGACAAGCTATTAAAGAATGAAGAGCTATCAAGCCAGAGGGAAAGGGCCTCCCAGTCAGACTGGTATTCACGAGCAAATCCGTGGAACAGCTGGTACGGTACAGAATAAATGCAAGGCTGGGAGTGGCAAAGGTACTGCTGCTTCCCAGTAAATTCATGCATGCAATCATCCACTGGGAAGACACCAAGGGTGAGAGCTGGCAAGGTGGAAAGGCAAGAAAGCCAAGTACCCAAGACCTTACTGAAATAAGTGACCATGGTCTGCAGGCAAGAGACACCAGCAGGGTGCCAGTGGACTGACAGAACAGGGAGACTGAAGGTCTAGCAATCCCAGTAGTGTGAGAGGGACAGATGTGCAAGGTGAGTAACAAGGGCATTTCCCAAGGGAGAGAGTCTGGAGTCTGAGTTCCTGGAAGTGAACCAGCCAGAATGACCCTAACACTTACTGGAATGAAAGAGGCGGAGGAGCCTCAAAGCCAGCATGGGACAACAAGGCAAGGTAGCTGGGACAATGCTAAGAGTAAACAAGGGATGACTGTAAACCAGAGGCTATGGATACTACCAAAGGGGGAAAGACAAGCAGAAAAAACGCAGTTGAGAGCCATGAGGTCTAGTCCTGACTCTACCTGCTGCCCTGGGCAAGTCTCATACCTTTGCCAGCCCTCCCTTTCTGAGTCTTGACTAAAGGGTCATTTAGATTCCTAAAATTATATTGGACAGCTTTCCCACATAGAAACAATAGCTTTAAGGCTGAGAAGAAGGTGTTCATCAATTTTGTAGAAGAACTGTCTTTATTATATTCCCTATCAGAATTCACAAATGTTACACTGGTAACATTATTATGTATAGGACTTTAAAATATACAAAGCTTTTACATATTGATATAGTTTGGATATTTGTTCTCTCCAAATCTCATGTGATCCCCAGCGTTGGAGGTGGGGCCTGATGGGAAGTGTTTGGGTCATGTGGCAGATCCCTCATGAACTGCTCAATATCATTCTGAGGGGACTGAGTGAGTTTTCACTCTTTGTTCTCCCAAGATTTGGTTGTTGTGACATGATGGTTCCCCTTCACCTTCTGCCTTGAGTGAAAGCTTCCTGAGGGACTTACCAGAAGCAGATGTTGGTCCTATACTTCATATACAGCCTGTGGAACTGTGAGCCAAATAAAACTCTTTTCTTTATAAAATACCCAGCCTCTGGTATTCTTTTATAGCAATGCAAAATAGACTAAGACACATATATTTTCTAATATAATACTAACCACCATCCTGTGAGAGGTTCTATAATTCCTATTTTACAGATGAAGAAACTGAGATTCCACAAAATTGAAGCAATTCCAATTTTGGATTGGTACAGTAAATCTTTTTCTCCTAATTAGAGATTCTATTTAGTGTGCTTCATTGAGATAACTCATGACTTCTCAACATTTGAGTTTTTAAAATTCAGTAATTCCACAAGTAAGAAAGTCCCCATTAACTGTCCTAAAGCTACATACATCATTCCAGACATCCAACAGATTACCTTACCACTAAAACGAACCGAGGAGAGTGTTTAAACTTCATTAAACTTCCATAATGCGGGAACAAAACATTATAAATGAAAGCAAATTGAAACAAATTTATGTTTATATACTTCCCCATAAAGTTCAGTGTAGAAAATGGTATAAAAAATAGTCTCAACTCAACCAATCTACTCTTGTTCAACTGCTATAAGTAGAACACTGAGTCAGACCAGTGATTTTACTTTCCTGATAATGACTCCTTTCTCTTTGGCTACTCTAGATAGTACTCTGTTCCCAGATTAATTATAATACCCAATTCATACCAACTACATACTAATGACTAATCAAGACAGCAAAGAAATTCCTTGGTCTTCAAAAAAAACATAGACTTCCATTATTTATTAATTATCCTTTTCTTGTTTACTCAGGCATTAAAAGTTCATTTTATAAAGAAGGATATTATTTCCTTGGTGATCACAGAAACCTGTATTTTACTTTCTAAAATACTGGCTTCTTTTTGGAAAAATAGATCTGGCTTAATAGAAGGAATTTACATGTATCTTTTCAAGCCAGACAACTTTATAAGTTAATTCGTATAAAAGTTGAGTACAACAGATTTTATTAGGTTGGCTATGCAAAAGTAATTGCAATTTTTAACATTAAAAGTAATTGTAAAAACCAGTTACTTTTGCACCAACCTAATATGGTACATGATTATTTATTATTTTTGGTGTAATTCCATGACTACCTTGTACTTTGAAATCAATGGCAAAAATGTATAAATCCATAATGATACAATATATTCTATAGGAAATTCTCCATTAGACTGCTTTTTATACCTAATGTCATTAAAAACCAATCAAATCAAAATATAATCACAGAACAGTTAATATGTCCAAGGCATTGTACTATGTAACACCAGTAACATGTTACTCAGCAGAAAGAGTAAAATATCTGAGCACTATAATTTAGCATTTATATTTAAGAGTCTGTTGTATAGCATTTTGCCTTTCAAACTGAAATAGTTAAGATCTTCATTTAGAAACTGGAAGAAAAAGAGATAAATATTGCTTTCTGTGTGATAAAAAAAATTTACTAAAACTAGGTATATAGATGACAGTTTCCTTATATGCTTAAAGAAAAAGAAAGCCACATGCCAAAATCCACATAAAATGGAACCAGATACCCACGTGAAATCAAAAATATAGATGAATACTAAATGTATGACCCGAATTGTCATCTCTGGTAAATTTCATTCTCTGTCGCTGCTGGTTCATCAATCTCACTTGGCTGTTAACTACACAGAAGATTTAAGAAATACACCAAATTTTCAATCTTGACCAAACAGAAAATGTTATGCACACAGCTCCAGCTATGATGAGCCTGTTCATCACTTGGAAACAGTGTCTACAAACATATCTAAAGGTTTTAGAAAAATTATCCTAGGAGGGAATTTGATAGAGACTCATTAACAACAGCCTAAAAGGATTTGTGCTTTCTTTTTTAGATCTCTATTCCAATGACTTCATTCAGCTCATTTTGAATGCAATTCATTCTGAAAACTGAAAGAGGTTAACATGTCCTTTGTAGTATAATCAAGAGGATCACTTTCAAATTCTAGGTGAATACTCACATAAATTTCCAAAGATCAAGATCACCTGACTAAATGGGGTGTACACACCAATCCCACTGTGCAGATCCTACAGTTCAAATGTTTTAATTCCAAAATATAAATCTCACTACAATACTCACTTTTAGTTTCTTGTTTAGTTTGCAGCAATATCTGTACACCATTGCCAAGTTCAGAGGTCCAAAATCTGCATAGAAACTAAGATACAAGAAAAACAAAGAGTATAATATTTAGTAAAATATAATTTTCAGTAACATCAATGTTCATCTTTAATTTCATTAAATTTACAATCAAATTTCAATTATCTTAGGAAATAAGGGTCATTACATAACGAATCTGATCCACAGTATAATCCAACTAAGTAATGGTTTCATCCTAATGCCCTCTAGTTACTCTACCTAGTCCCTTTATAGGGCACTAGTGGCTGGGTGCAGTGGCTCACGCCTGTAATCCCAGCACTTTGGGAGGCTAAGACAGGTGGATCACCTAAGGTTGGGAGTTTGAGACCAGCCTGACCAACATGGATAAATCCGTCTCTACTAAAAATACAAAATTAGCCAGGCATGGTGGCGCATGCCTGTAATCCCAGCTACTCAGGAGGCTGAAGCAGAAGAATTGCTTGAACCTGGGAGGCAGAGGGTTGCGGTGAGCCAAGATTGAGCCATTGCACTCCAGCCTGGGCATCAAGAGCAAAACTCTGACTCAAAAAAAAAAAAAAAAAAAAAAATATACACACACACACACACATACACACATATATATATATATAGGCAAATAGTTGGACAGCTTTAACTTCCACCTCCTTTAATCTGCCTGCCAGACCCTTTAAGTAAACATACTGAAGAGCAGGCAAGGAAAGAACCAACAAGAATAAAACAAGCACATGGCCTGTACTGCTTGCTTTTATTTCTTTGTCACATATTTTCGTCATAAACTTAATTGTATACTTTGGATTCCAACTATTCCATTCAAACATAGCTCACAATTCTCAAGTATCTTAAATCCAGTGGTCAGTTTTCAGTTTTCATTCTCCATGAACTTTCTGTAAGACACACTGGCTCCTCCCCCTCTCTTCATCCCCTAACATCTCCAGGATACAGTCATCAATCTATAGATCTCCTCTCTGAGCCAACATCACAAACGTAACTGACAACCCTATGGAAAAGTGACGTCTCTTCCACTTGAGAGCCAGTGTCAGTCTTCTCCACCTCGGCTACCTGCTGGATCCACCATCGACAGGCCCTTCCGTCACCTGGAACTCAGCATATCTAAAACTCAACCCATCTTTCCTTCACATCAGGCCTCCAGACTAAAAAAACACTTTGCTTCTCCCAGTCACTCAAGCATTAAATCTCTCAATCACCACAGGCCAACAAATAAATATTTAATTTGATATATCAAACAAGCTACTACTCTAACTCATCACTTCCCTTTCTCTTCCTATTTTTCCACCAGAAGTCCAGATTTTTTTTTTTTTTTTGAGATGGAGTCTCACTCTGTCGCCCAGGCTGGAGTGCAGTGTTGCGATCTCAGCTCACTGCAACCTCCACCTCCAGGTTTCAAGTGATTCCCCTGCCTCAGCCTCCCGAGTAGCTGGGACTACAGGCACGTGCCACCACATTCAGCTAATTTTTAAAAATATTTTTAGTAGAGACAGGGTTTCACCATCTTGGCCAGGCTGGTCTTGAACTCCTGACCTCATGATCCACCCACCTCGGCCTCCCAACGTTCTAGGATTACAGATGTGAGCCACCGTGCCCAGGCTGTCCAGATCCTTTCATCTCACACCTGTACATTTTAACTTCTCTCTCCCCTTCCCAATCATTCTATATCCCACAACAGACAATCTTCATAAAGTCTCAATTCTCACATATCCTCCCACTATTCAAAAATGTTTAAGAGTTTCTTACTGTCTTTAGAGTAACTACTCCTTGGCCCAGCAATCAAAGCCTTACACAACATTCCCTAGCTTCCAGGCTAATCTTATCTCCTGAGAGGTCCCATAGGAAATCTTCATTCCAGCAAACATGTCCATTCCTTATTCTCAGATATTCTATATGTATATGTATTCTTAATCCAAGTCTCTACTCACATTGCTCTCCTTGTCTAGAGTGTCCTCCTTGTCTTTCTGCTACACTCTACCTTGTTCAAAGTCCAGTGCAAATACCACCTTCTCCATGAAGCCATTCCAATCACCCTGGGGAACACTACTACCTTTCTCTCAGAGTTTTCAAAACTTACCATCCAAGTCATTCCTTTGGTCTACTACATATACTACCCTATATTGCAAATTATTTTAAGTATAGATTCTACTTGATCAACTACAAGGTAAGTCTCTCTGTCAGGGACTGTATCATATACTTAAGATTAAAATAATGTCTTACACATAATATAAAACCAGAAACGAGTATTCATTATGAAATAGTGTGTTCATTAAAGCCTTAAGTTCAATTTAGTCTAGACCACAAATTTACTAAATACCAACATATTTCCAAAATCCATCCCCAAAAGACCTTTGAGTTAGTCATTTAATTTTTTTGTAGCCACCCAAATTACACTATCATAACTATGTCATTACATTACATAAAATCTGCCAGTAGCCACTTGTCTTAGATGAATAAAGAATACTGAACTTATGTATCTTATCCCTCTTAGGCAAGTTGGTAATATTTTGGAACTTATATTACAGGCGGCATCAAATTTAGCTGTCCCTTACACAGGCTTCACAAGAAGGACACAGAGATGCCAAAGACGCAAAGCTGCAGTGATTTGAAATAAACGTTCTGGACTCATTTTCTTAAGTTCCCAGTGTGGTGTTATGTTGTAAATGTAAACAAAATACCCACAAATCCAAAATGAACTATACCTGTAACCCCATTACTGACAAGTCCAAGACATGTCAATAAAAACTAACTCAAAAGAACCAAAATGAAGAGTACAGGCATAACTCATTTGATTACACTTCACTTTACCACGCTCGCAGATACAGCACTGTTTTATAAATTGAAAAACTGTGCCAACCCTGCACCAAGCAAGTCTATCAGTTCCAGTTCTCCAACAGCATGTGCTCACTTCAGGTCTCTGCTTCACATTTTGGTAACTCTTATAGTGTTTTAAATTTTCATTATTATTGTATCTGCTATGATGGTCAGTGATCTTTGATGTTACCACTGTAATTGTTTTGAGTTGCCACGAACTATACCCGTATATGGCAAACTTAATTGATAAATGTCATGTCTGTTCTGACCACTTCACCAACTAGCCATTTCCCCACCTCTCTCCCTCTCCTTGGGCCTCCCTATTTCCTGAGACACAACAATATTGAAATTAGGCCAATTAATAACCCTATAATGTCCTCTCAGTGTTCAAGTACAAGGAAAAGTCACACATGGTTCGCTTTAAATCAAAAGGTAGAAATGATTAAGCTTAGTGAAGAAGGTATATCGAAAGCCAAGATAGGCCAAAAGCTAAACCTCTTGCTCCAAACAACCAAACAGTGAATGCAAAGAAAAAGTTCTTGAAGGAAATTAATAGTGCTACCCCAGTGAACACATGAATGATAAGAAAACACAATAGCTTTATTGCTGATTAGAACAAAGGTTTAGTGATTTGGATAGAAGATGAAACTAGCCACAACTTTCACTTAAACCAAGGCCTCATCCAAAGTAAGGCCCTAATTCTCTTCAATTCTATGGGGGCTAAGACGGTGAGGAAGCTGCAAAAGTATGAAGTTAGCAGAGGCTGGTTCATAAGGTTATGTGAAGAGGTCAACATATTAACAGTCACAGGAGTTTGGAATATGTTGATTCCAACCCTCATGGATAACACTGAGGGGTTTAAGATGTCAAGGACAGAAGTAACTGCAAATGTGGTGGAAATGTCAAGAGGATTAAAATTAGAAGTAGGGCCTAAAGATTTAACTTAATTACGGAATTATCATGACAAAACTTGAATGAGGAGTTGCTTCTCATTCAAGTTTATCATGCTCATACCTTTTGCTCATGAATGAGCAAAGAAACTGCTTTTTTGAGATGGAATTTACTCCTGTTGAAGATGCTGTGAATATTGTTGAAATGACGACAAAAAATTTAGAATGTTACACATACTTAGTCAATAAAGCAGCAACAGGGTTTAATTCCAATTTTGAAAGCTCTACTTTAAGTAAAATGCTATCAAATAGCATCTCATGCTACAGAGAAATCTTTCATGAAAAGAAATCTTTCATGAAAATTTGCCAATCAATATGGCAGATTTCACTGTTGTCTTATTTTAAGAAATTGCCACAGCCACCCCAACCTTTAGCAACCACAACCCGGATCAGAAGTCATCACACTGGGGCAAGACCCTCGACCAGCAAGACGATTACAACTCACTGAAAGCTCAGATGATCATTAACATTTTTTGGCAATAAAGTATTTTTAGTTAAAGTATATACGTTGCTTTCTCAGACACAATGCGATTACACACTTAGTAGACCACAGTATAGTATAAACATAACTTTTATATGTACTGAGAAGCCAAAAAAACTTGTGTGACTTGCTTTATTGCAGTATTTACTTTACTGTGGTGGTCTAGAACCAAATCTGCCATATCTCCATGGTATGCCTGTGTATAAATATGCACCTACCAGCATTGATTAAGGTAACCTTTTTTCTATAGAAGAGATTTTCTTATCCTTGGGTTAACAGAAGCAACACTTTTGACTAATATACCTTGTTTTTTTCTACTTGAATATGAATATTGACACAGGCAGAGTTTGAAGTTAAATTTGAAATTTTTAGCTATGCTTATTTCAGCTTTTGTTTTGTTTGTTTGCTTGTCTGTTGAGACAGAATTTCGATCTTGTTGCCCAGGCTGGAGTGCAATAGTGCGATCTCAGTTCACCACAACCTCCGCCTCCCAGGTTCAAGCAATTCTCCTGCCTCAGCCTCCCTAGTAGCTGGGATTACAGGCATGAGCCACCACGCCCAGCTAATTTTTTGTATTTTTAGTAGAGACAGGGTCTCTCCATGTTAGTCAGGCTGGTCTAGAACTCCCGACCTCAGGCGATCCGCCCACCTCGGCCTCCCAAAGTGCTGGGATTTACAGGCATGAGCCACTGCTCTCAGCCTATTTCAGCTTTTTAAACTCACTTTGAACAAATTTTTGGAAAGCAAAAATAATTCAAGTTATCCATAAAAATCCTCAAGAAACCAATCCAGCAACACATCAAAAAGTTCATTCATCACAGTCAAGTAAGTAGGCTTCATTCCTGGAATGCAAGGTTGATTCAGCATATGTGAACCAATAAATGTGATGCACCACATTAACAGAATTAAAAATAAAAAACATGTGATCATCTCAAAGACAGACAAAAAGCTTTTGATAAAATCCAGCATCGGTTCATGATAAAAATTCTTAACAAACTGGGCATCAAAGGAATGTATCTCAAAATAATAAGAGCCATCTATGACAAACCCACAACCAACATCATACTGAATAAACAAAAGCTGGAAGAATTTCCTTTAAGAAATGAAACAAGAGTAGGATGCCCACTCTTACCATGCCTATTTAACATAGTACTAGAAGTCCTAGCCAGAGCAAGCAAAGAAAAAATAAAAAGCATTTAAACAGGAAAATAAGTCAAACTATCTCTTTTCACTAACAATATAATTATATACCTAGAAAATCCTAATGACTCTGCCAAAAGGCTCCTGGAGCTGATAAACAACTTCAATAAGTTTTTAGGATACAAAAACAATGTACAAAAATTAGTAGCATTTCCATACATCAATAACATTCAAGCTAAGAGCCAAATCAAAAATGTAATCCCAGTTACAACAACCACACACACACACAAAAAAAACCTAAAATTGCTAGGAATACATCTAACTAAGATGAAAGATCTCTGTAAGGAGAATTACAAAACACTGCTAAAAGGAATCGTAGGCAACACAAATGAAAAAATATTCCATGCTCATGGATTGGAAGAATCAATATGGCTAAAATCGCCATATTGCCCAAAGCAATCTACAGATTCAACACTATTCCTATTGTACTACCAATACCATTTTTCACAGAATTAGGGGGAAAAAACTATTCTAAAATTCATATGAAACCAAAAGAAGGCCAAATAGCCAAAGCAATAAGCAAAAAGAACAAAGCTGGAGGCTTCACATCACCCAACTTCAAACTCTACTCAAAGGCTACTATAACCAAAACAGCATGGAACTGATACAAAAACAGACACGTAGAACAATGAAACATTATAGAGAACCCAGAAATAAACCTGTACACCTACAGCCACCTGATCTGCAACAAAAGCAAGAGAAATAAGCAATGGAGAAAGGATTTCCTGTTCAATAAACGGTGCTGGGGTAGCGGGCTGGCCAAATGCAAAAGAACGAAACTATCACTATACACAAAAATTAATTCAGAATGGATTAAAGATGTAAATGTAAGATCTCAAACTAAACATCCCAGAAGAGGCCAGGAGCTGTGGCTCATGCTTATAAAATAGCACTTTGGGAGGCCAAAGCAGGAGGACTGTTTGAGCTCAGGAGTTTGGGACTAGCCTGGGCAACAGAGGGAGACTCCGTCGCTACAAAAAAACTTTAGGCTGGGTGCAGTGGCTCACACCTGTAATCCCAACACTTTGCGAGGCTGAGGCAGGCTGTCTGCTTGACCCCAGGAGTTCAAGACCAGCCTAGGCATCAAGGCAAAACCCACCTCTACCAAAAAAAATACAAAAATTAGCTGGGCGTGGTAGTGCATGCCTACAGTCACAAGTACTTGGGAGGCTGAGGTGGGAGAATTGCTTGAGCCCAGGAGGTCAAGGCTGTAGTGAGTTCTGATGGCACCACTGTACTCCAGCCTGGGTGACAAAGTGAGACCCTGTCTCAAAAAAAAAAATTTTTTTTAATTAGTCAGGTGAGATGGCATATACCTATAGTCCTACCTACTTAGGAAGCTGAGGCTGGAGGATCACTTGAGCCCAGAAGGTCAAGGCTGCAGTGAGCCATGATTATGCCACAGCACTCCAACTTAGGTGACAGAGCGAGACCTTGTTTCAAAAAAAAGATAATTTTAGAAAAAAACCTAGGAAGCACCACTCTAAAATTTGACCTCAGGAAAGAATTTATGACTAAGTCCTCAAAAAACAAACATTGACAAGTGGGACCTAATTAAACTAAAGAGCTTCTAAACAGCAAAAGAAACTATCAACAGAGTAAACATACCACATACAAAACTGAAAAAAAAAAAATTTGCAAACTATGTATCTGACAAAGGTCTAATATCTAGAATCCATGAGGAACTTAGGCAATTGAACAAGCAAAAAATAATCCCATTAAAAAATGAGCAAAAGACATAAACAGATACATCTCAAAAGAAGAAATATAAGCACCCAACATGAAAAAATGATCAATATCACTAATCATCAGAGAAACACAAATCAAAGCCACAATGAGACACCATCTCACACCCGTCAGAATATTACTAAAAAGTCAGAAAACAACAGATACTGGTGAAGCTGAAAAGGGGATGCTTATACAATGCTGGTGGGAATCTAAAGTAGTTCAGCCACTGTTAAAAGTAGCTTGGAGATTTCTCAAAAAACTTAGAACTACCATTCAACCCAGCAATCCCATTACTGGGTATATATCTAAGAGAAAATAAATCATTCTACTTTTGCAGCAAAACTGATGCAGCTAGAGGCTATTATCCTAAATGAAGTAATACAGGAACAGAAAACCAAATACCACATGTTCTCATTTATAAGTTCTCATTCATAAGAACTACACATTGGGTACTTACGGACAAAAAGATGGCAACAATAGATACGGAGGACTACTGGAGCAGAGAGGGAAGAAGGGGGTAAAGTGCTGAAAAACTAACTATTGGAACTATACTCACTACCTGGGTGACAGGATCATTTATACCCCAAACCTTAGCATCACACGAGATGCTTATATACAAACCTGCACATGTATCCCTGAATCTAAAATAAAAATTGAAATTTTTTAAAAAAAGAATTCATCAAATTCCAGTTTCATACTAATCATTACAGGCCAACTTCAATCTCAAATTCAAAGATGTACAATTTCTAACAATCAGATTGGCTTAACCACACATACTTTAGAAAGCAATATGGTTCACATATGAACCTATTTCACCAAACACCAGGAAATAAAATTGTATACTACAATAACACAGGAAAAAGTAAATCAAATACAGACATCATCCTTAAGTTGTTCTGTACTCTCCAACATGGTAGCCACTAGTCAAGGCTATTTAAATTTAAATTAATTAAGATGAAACAAATTAAAAATTCTTCAATTGGCCAGGTGTGGTGGCTAACACCTGTAATCCCAGCACTTTTGAGAGGCGGAGGCAGGCAGATCACCTGAGGTCAGGAGTTCAAGACCAGCCTGGCAGCATGGTGAAACCCTATCTCTACTAAAAATACAAAACTCAGCCTGGCATGGTAGCAGGCACCTGTAATCCCAGCTACTTGGGAGGCTGAGGCAAGAGAATTGCTTAAACCTGGGAGGCGGAGGTTGCAGTGAGCCGAGATCACGTCATTACACTCCAGCCTGGGGAACAAGAGCTAGACTTCGTATCAAAAAAAAAAAAACTTCAATTATTTATTATTTCAAATGTGTTCAAAAGCCGTAAGTAGCTAATGGCTACAGAATTCAACAGTAATCTGCACTGATGGACAATACTGATCAAATGAAAGACATCAAAATAACTATAAAACATAAAAGAAATTGCCAAATACCATAAACGAAGGATAGATAAAATGTCTGAAGACAATATCCTTTCCCTTCAAGGGCCCACTTATTTCCCAACAGTGAGATTAGGCCCTGGTCATTTTTATTCTGTTTTGTTCAAGAGGGTCATATTTCCAAAAAGCCAGTTGAGACTTAGAACATGAAAGAATGGAAAAATAGGTGAGGATCTAGTTCCCACCCTCCTTCACTGTCTCTCAAAAAGACAGGTTGTTTTAAGAGCAGGCTGCTATCCAAAGATAGCGACAATGAAGAAGTTATGCCTCTTTTTTGGCAACAGCCTCAGGTTAAAGGTGGAAAAAAAAATAAGCAATCCTAACCCAGAGGACTCCCCACCTCACAGTATGCTGAAGCTCAGTGGGCCAGCCTGTATATCCTACAAAAAAATGGATGAGCTTCAAGTTACACTAAAAAAATTCAGTCAAAAGTTTTGCATAACCAAGAGCAATTTTGAGTAAGTCTTCAAAAGTCAGAATTGTTACAGACAAATATGAAAACAAGAAGTTTTTATCTTAAGGTCATTTGATACAATATTTACACTTATAAGAAAATGTATTTAAAATAATAAAGCCTTTTTTTTTTTTTTTTTTTTTAAGATGGGGTTTCACCATGTTGGTCAGGCTGGTCTTGAACTCTTGACCTCAGGTGATCCACCCACTTTGGCCTCCCAAAGTGCTAGGATTACAGGCGTGAGCCACCACGCCCGGCAATAATAAAATCTTACATCTATAGTTTTCTAGTTTACTATTAATAAATACATTTTTTTTAAAGAATAAAAGAGAGAAAGAAAGAGGAAGAGATTTTAGAAAAAGAGAGAAAAGGAGAAAGAAAGAAACAGCAAAAGGAAGAAAAAAAAGAATGAAAGAGAGAAAGAAAGAGGAAGAGATTTTAGAAAAGGAGAGAGAAAGAAACAGCAAAAGAAAGAAAGAAAAAAAAAGAATGAAAGAAAGAGGAAGAGAAAGAGGGAGAGAGAATGGGATTCTTGTTTTATTGCCCAGGCTAGA
>PVKP010009064.1:0-69951 GCA_004027715.1 Plecturocebus donacophilus
CACCAGCACTACCACCACTGCCTCTACCACTACTGTCTGCACCACCATGACCACCATGACCACCTCCGCCACTACTATCTCCACAACCACAGCATCACCACCACCACTACAGTCTCCACCACCAGGACTAGTACCACTGCTACCACTACTGTCTTCTCCACCAACACCATCGCTGCCTCCACCATCACCACCCCTTTACCGCTATTTTCTCTAGCACTACCACCAATGCCACTGTCACCACCACCACCATCTGTAACACCTTCACTTCCATCATCACCACCACTACCACCTTTGTCTCCATCTCCACCACCCCCACCTACACCTCCATCTCCTCCTCTACCTCTACTTCCACCTCCACCTTCATTTTCACCACCTCCACCTCCATCAATTCTACACCACCACCACCACCATCACCATTTCCACTTCCACTGCCACCAAGTCCACCACCAGCACAGCAATGACCACCACCGCCACTGCTGACATTACTGCCACCACAACCACCATTGCCACATCACCCCCTGCAGGACTAAAATCTCCACTACCCTCCTGTTCTTGCTACCATCCTACTATCTCTGCTACCACCACCACCACAACCATCGACGTTATTGCCACCACTCCTGTTGCCACGGCCACCACTACAACCAGCATTGTTTGTACCACCACCGGTCTCCACCATGACTACTGCAACTTCTGCTGCTGCCACTGCCAACACCACTGTCACTTCTGCCGCTATTTATGATATATTACTTGTGCCAGGGAGCCAAATACTGCGTCTAATATTTAATTTAATTCTCACAATAATCTTTGGAGAGAAAATACAATTATTATCTTTATTTTGCAAGTGAGGAAACAGAAGCTCAGAGAGGTTAAGTAGCTTCCCTAAGCATGCAAAGCTGCAGCTGCATCCTGCTCTTATTTGCTGAAAATAAAGTCATAAAAGTGTTCCTCTTTGAAGAATCCTCATTTCAACAGCATCTTTCATGAGATTCTCATAACAAAGATATTCCTCCTTCTCATGGCTTATCCTCTTAAAGATATTCTTATTTAATAGAAAATCCAGTGAATAAAAAATTTCCAAAATGCATTACAAGGCCTGTAATCTCTCCAAATCCTGATCGCAAAATGTGTACAAGTATGTTTAAAATGTGTTTTCCACTGGAGAGGGGAACCGATGGAGGGAGAGTGAGTGTGAGATACTCCAGTCTTCTGGACATGGGGTCTCTTGTCTCCTGGTGGTGGCTCCATTATGAACTTCCTGAACTACTTCCTGACTCCCTAATGACAACGTTTTTACCCTCCTTGGCTAAACCGCTGCATCGATGAGGTAGGTGAGTTTTGGGAAATCTTTGTGTTTAGTTAATGGGAAGAAAACTATCCCTAGTCTCAGTGCTATCTTAAAGCCTCCCTCCTGGGTTGTTGCTTTGTGATTTCTCTTTCCTCTATAACAGCATCATCCTCCCTGATCCCCAGCCACAGCCCCACAAGCTGTCTTTTATCTTTCTTTCTCCAACTTCTGCGTGCTTTTGATTAACACGGAAGCAATCGCCCCGCCCATCAGCAAAAGGACCTGAACTTCAAATGGATTTTGTTCTGTTTTTCCCTGGCTGGCATCTGTATTCTCTTATATAGGCTCTTAAGGATATTAGTGTTGACAATAAGACTGGCAGGCTTGGAAGTATGATTTGTGTCTGTTGAATGGGATGTTTGGAAGACAGAAGTAGTGGAAAGCATAAGTTTTCCCTTAGAGTTGAAAGAAGCTGAAGATGGAATATTGATTTCCAGTGAATGCCCCTCGAGCTCTGGTATTTCATGAGCACACCAAGATAAAAGTCAAGTGCCTAAAGCACTTCTACTGCATACTGAAGCACCATCGTGTTCCAGAGGAAAAGCACGTGTGTAGTTGTCTGAGTTGCAAGCTCAAATGTCAGCATTTTAGTTTTTTAAGGAAACACCATTTTTATCTGGAACAATGACTAATAGACAAACTCTAGTTATGCAGATTTGTATATTCGCAAGACATTTTCTTAAAAATATATAAAGTGGGTCTATCACTAAAAACTTACAATTTTTGTTGCCAACGACAAAATTTAACATTTCAAGTGAAAGTTAGACTTTTGGAAAATTTGTATTTGCCACTGAAAGCTTGGCAGTTTCCCAATAATTGCTTTTCTGATGAGATTGGTGGTGGTATTAATAAATGTAATTTTTATATTGTATAATGAAATAGTGTAATTGGGTGTCCCAGGTTCTTGGCCTCCCCTGCCCCAGGAATGGGGGAAGAGGCCCTGGAAGTGTGGTGGGCTGACCGTTCTTATAAATATCATGGACCCAAAGAGTTTTGCAGAGAGCGATTTATTAGGCAGAGAGAGAGACGGACAGAGGGAGGGAGGGAAGGAGAAAGGTAGAGAGAGCTCCCATGCTGTTGTGGGAGGGGATCCCAGAGAGGGAAATTCGCACAGGAAGAGAAGAAGAGACAGCTCTCACATTGTTGTGGGAGGGGATGTAGAGAAGGAACCCACACAGGTAAGGGGCAGTGGAGTCTTAACTTTGAAGTTATTTCCACTCCAGTTATGTTCTTGTCCAATGAGAGGAGTTTTTTTAAACTTCTTCTGGAGTGATTGATTTTTGACTGTGATCCCAGATTGGTTGCTTGGGCCCACAACAGAGCCTTTCCTTTCAGGGCTTTTGGCAGGCTTTCTGAACAAAGGAAGCCACCTGGAGTTTTAGCTAGCCCACACACGGGAAAGTTAGACAAAGAACTCTAGGTTCCCGGCTGGGGAGGTGGATGGAGGCATGGCACTGGGAAGTTCTTGCCTCTGAAACCAGTCCCCATGTGGACCCAGGAAGAGGTTAACATAGTCCCTCAATAGGATATTTAGGAGATCTGTATAACTCGGCGAATTATTATTTTCTAAGAGATGCATGAGTTAAATATCTGTTCAGAGTACAAAGTAAACTGATAGATTTTAATGTAACTATGATGAAAAAAGTTCACTGATAATGTTTCACTTTGGTATTTCAACTCATCTTTTAAAAATTATCATTTGTTGAATTTTGGTGTAGTAGTAAAGGAAGATACCCATAACAATTGAAAAAGGTTATTAAAATCTCTTTATTTTCCAACTGTGTAACTGTGTAATGCAAGTTTTCTTTAAATACTTCAAACAAACCAATACCTTGCAGCAGGTTGAAGGCAGAATCAGGTTTCAGAATCTAGTTATCATCTTTAAACTAGTAACATTAAAGATATTTTTTAAAAACACAAAATAATGCCATTCTTCTAACCAAAAAGATGTTTCAATTTTGGAAATGTATTTCCAAAATGCATTTCCAAAGACATTAGGGTAATGAATCTATTTCCATTTATTAAGGTAACAAGAAACCCACTGCATGTTAACAAAAATACCATGCATTTGTATTTTCATCAATTTTAATACAAATGTATGGTATTAAATTTTAATACAAATGTATGGTATTAAATTTTAATACAAATGCATGGTATTTTTATACACATGCATGGTATTTTCACACAAATATATGGTGTTTTTGCTAACATGTAATGGGTTTGTTGTCACTTTAATAAATTGCTAAGTAGATATATTTTAGTTTTTCATAGCTTTAACTCAGATGAAAAAATATTGATAGAGATAACGTATATAAACAATAGCTCTTTGAGGTCTTACAAAAATTTTAATGACATAAAGGTATCTGAAACCTAGATTTAAGTTGCTGCTGTATCACAAAGGGGTATCAGTAAGGAACTGTTTTGCTTTCCTTTTTATTTTAGTATGTATATAACACTGACTGAACATATACTGCGGACAAAGCACCATATTAAATCATCAGTCTTCTTTTCTACAAAGAGAAATATGACAAAGTCCTGGTCAAGGGAGTTACACTTTGATAGGATAGATGAACAAATATTAAATAATACAAATGAATTAACATATCTTTCAGCAAATACTTTTAAAATGTGTAAGATCCTGTGCTGAGAAAGGGGCTTGCAGTGAAGAACCTGATAGGCATATTCTAACATGTATCAGTCACTTAATTATTGAATCACATTGCTGGTGAGGCGGTCAAAGACAGAGAGTTCTAAAGCAGCTAATCAAGGAAGTGGTTAATCAGTTAACAGCTGATGATCAGTTAATCAGGGAAGCTGTCCAAGAAGCTGTTATGTTTAACTGAGAGCTGAAGGAAGAGTAGGAGTTAGCCTGGAGAATGGAGGAGAGAAAGAAACGTGTTTCAAATGAAATAGACAGTGCATAAAATGGACCTAACCATAAAGACACTTTTTCCCTTGTGGTACTTAATGAAAGTTATTGTGGTTGTAGAGGAAGCCAGCTTCTCTGTGATCAACAGATGTTCTTGGCTCAGCATATCAAAATATCAGCCAAAGAGATCCTTAATGTTTTGCTGCCCTGGGCAAACACTGTGTCTCCCTTGCACAGTTTCACTGTTTTACTTTCCTGGACAAATATTATAATCTCTTATCGATCCTAAACACTTCATAGGACAGATAGTGTCTTCAAAAATATGTTGTCAGAGCCTTTATATAAATAGCCTTTTGAAGTTTGATAGCATATGACAAGTTTTACCTTTTCTTCTCTGATGAACAGCACAGTAACTCTTCTCTACCTGAGCATCCTGAGGGTTACTCTCCCTTTCCTGGATACAAGGCAATTGTTGGAAGCAGCATTTGTTGTACTCAGATCTAAAATAAAGCCTGTCACGTTACTGTGTTAAGAATTGGGCTTGAAGTGGTTCTCGACCCTTGGCTGGTGAAAAGTCTTCCTTCTTCCTACATTTCTTATGAAAGGCAAAGCCTTGCTTTCAAATTCTGAATCTGTGAGGGTTTTCCCCCTGCAGCATAAGGCTACAAAACTCAAGGGGAAGGGGAAGACAAGAGTGATGAAAAACAAAGAGGTTATGTTGTTGGGCGTCCTGTAATTTTGGTGATTTTTACATTTTATTTTAAAAAGCAAAAGTGAAACTATTGAAAGATTTAAGGTTTGAAAAATGTGTAGTCAAATTAGTGTTTTCAAAATGATAAATTTGGCTGAAGATGACGGGAGGAAGGCAGTCATCTGTGGATACAAAAAACAACAATAAAAAAATCCAACAACAATTCAAGCCTACTGCAGTGATCTATGTAAGAGATGAAGCCTTCACCCAGTGGACCATGTCCGTGAATATGGAGCACTGTGGACAGATTTGAGAGATATTTTGTAAGCAGAAGCAATAGGACTTGAAAACTTATTGGATATATGTGGTATGTTGGATAGGGAGGTGTTAAACCAGGTTTCTAGCTTATGTAATGGCGTTAGATAGGAGTGTCACTCACTGACATGGGAAACAGGAAGAGGACTGGGAATGGAGCAGGGGCCTTGAGTCCTGATTTAAATATACTGGGTTTGAATTGCCAGTCAGTGATTGTGGTGGATATGCTAAATAGCTAACTGGATACATAGGTTTAGTAGCATTCATAGGAGAAGTCTGGGATATGCAATATGTGTTTGGGAGATATCAATGTATAGATTGTAATTGAAGCAATGGGAGTGGAAGAGCTTGACTAGGAAGAGAGTATAGAGTGGGAAAGGAAGAGGGCTAGGGAAAAATGTATACAATAAATTCTGAGCATAGAGAAAACTGAACACAGAAGCAGACAGTTGTGGGAATGCAAATTGACACATTATTGCTATAATACAGGAAGGATTGCTTGAAGAAAAAATATTTTTCTAAAACAAGCAATATGTGATTATTGCAGAAACCTAAAGGAATGATGAAAAAAAAAATATGGGAGCCAAAGAAGACTTGTCCACAAGAAAGTCTTTCTCTGTGATTATTCAAGAGACACAGGTCAATGTCCGGATGCAATGTTTTGATGAGGACCTTGCATGACCTAGTGAGTGATTGGCTCAGGAACACAAGCTTTGTCAGGATTTAGTTCACAGCAACAAAAAGGAACAGAAATTTCTCCCATTTTCCAGCACATACTGTCAGCTCAGTCTCAGTGAATGCCTTGGAATTGTTTGCCCAGCAGAGAATGACCCTTGTTCACCATGCTGTGGCACATCACTTCCACTCCTCAGGATGACACTGTATGAATGCCTTACTAAATACCTAAACTGAGCATGATGCAGCTAACAAGAAAAGCCCAGAGATACACAGGAAATTAGACGTTTCCCTCAACACATTCAGAAAGACTGGTCTAGTTCATGATGAAATGAAAAGTCCCCAGGAACCTGGCTATAAGGCCAAAGGAAAATATAAAGATGATCCCATGGATCTTCACTTTGAACATGGTAAAAAAAAAAAAAAAAAAAAACATAAGTAGAAAGACCTTAAAAGAGGTAAAACAAGAGAATCAGTGGATTCCTGAGACTCAAGCCACTCAACAGAGAGATCAGCAGAGAAATCAGAAAACTCAAGGGATCAAAGCAGCAAAAGCTGTCGGACCACAAACTGGCCCTGTTATCATCCCCTTCCTGCAAGGCATCTCACTTCTGCAAAGCAGAAGTGTGCCCCGAAGAAACGGAGGGGGACAAATTGAGTCTTGGGACCAAAACTTTGTGGGTTCAAGAGAAAGAGGAGGTAGCAGAGCTCGAGGGAACCTTTCCGTTTCCAGCCATGGAGAGTGGCTTGGGAAGAGTCAACTACTCTGCAATCACGGTAGCAACAATGCTTTCAAAAGAGAAACCGGCACTAGCAGCGGAACCCAGAGTATACAACCAAAAGCAAGAAGCAGTACTCACATGATGACCCTGAGGTTGAAGGCACAGAGAAGTGGGTGAACCAGGGCCGGGGCCAAGGTCGGGAGGTTCATGTTTCAGAAGTCCAGCACCAGCCCCAGATGGGCCCAAGGCAAATTCAGTGGGGAGGAAGGGGAGATCAAAGATAATGAGAGTGGGACAGAGAACCTAGAATGATTTGCAGCCCACAGCTCAGTGGGGACCGCTTTTGACAGGAGTCCTTGCCTGGGGGAGAAAAGTGCTAGGAAGATGGCAGGTAAGGACCTAACAGGGGAGCTTCAAGAAGATTCTGAAGATCTTCCCCTCCACCCCACCAGCCTGTGGAATCCTACTATCCCACTGGACAGGAGAGGCAGACCACAGAGTCTGGGGTAAAGCTCTGCTCTTCAACAGAACAAACACACTGGGCTTTAGCTGACTTTCTCATTTCTTCTCTATGTGTCGGGCACTAGGGGAGGAAAGGCAAGTGATGCTTAGATTTCTGCTTGCTTCTTATGAGAAACCCAAAATTTTCTGTTTAATTTCACTTGGAGCTCAAAGGATTAACTTGATGATTTTTAATCTCTTTTCCCATCCTGATTTTAAAAGCACCCCCAACCTCACCCCACTTTTTAGGCATGCTTAGTCACATTAGCAGAAATATTTAATTTGGGCAACTTGAGACTTTGTGAAAAAAATAAAACAAAAACCATGTGAATAAACAGTGTGAATGCAAGCACGTGAATAAGCATTGAAGCGTTCGCCCCAGTTTGAAACCAAACTGCTGGGATCCTTGTGAAAGCCAGTGTTGTAGGTCAGTGCAGGGCTAAGACCTTCTGACCACCTCGGGCTCCCCTTCCTCACAAAGCTGGGTCTCTTATGGAGCACCTTCCGACCACACCCGAGTCCCCTATTTTCTGATTTCTCCTGGGGTGGGCTTCCCGTTCCCCACAGGCAGCTCCACTGCCCCAGACTTTCTAGTCCTGCTGCTCCTCCAGCCTCAGAGGGGAAATCTTGATGGTGGTTTCTGGTCTATTTTCTCAGAAACTCCTAAATTCTATTATCTTTACAAATTTAAGATGAGAAAATACTTTTTCCACTATTTTTAGTAATCCTTTAGTAAAATTTTAACAACCATAATCAGTTAAAGAAGGTGATTAGGACTGAGTGGTTTGGGTGGGTTTTCTTTTTCTTAGGGTACTTTTTTGTTGTAAATTCTTTTCTTCTCCCCGTCCCCCCGACCCTTTTTGTTTTTTGTTTTTGTTTTTTTTGAGACAGTCTCACTCTTGTCACTCAGGCTGGAGTACAATGGCACAATCTCGGCTCACTGCAACTTTCGCCTCTTAGGTTCAAGTGATTCTCCAGCCTCAGCCTCCTGAGTAGCTGGGAGTACAGCCACCTGCCAACATGCCTGGCTGATTTTTGTATTTTTAGTAGAGATGGGGTTTTGCTATGTTGGCCAGGCTGGCCTTGAACTCCTGATCTCAGGTGACCTGTCCCCAGCCCCTGGTGGCCTCCCAAAGTGCTGGGATTAAAGGCGTGAGAAACTGCACCTGGGCACCCCCCTGCTCCCTTAAAAAACAAACAAACAAGAAAGACAAACTGTAAGCTCTAAGTTGAAACATTCTTAGGTGTTTGGGGAGAAAAATATTCTCTTAAAAGGGTCTTTGTGCTTGCCTCCTGAGCACCCAGCCCTTAAAACACATGCAGACTGCCTCCCCTCTCCTTACTTTCTTTACACTTGAAGTTGTTCCCCTATTCTAGTTTTCAAAACCCACCGACTACACGAGCGAGCTGCGGGTTTGAATATAATATTTTGCGAATATTGAAATTTGTCATGTTTATGAACATGACAAATGCCTCGTGCATTTGTATTTCAAATAGCTTGGGGTGTTAGAATTGGAGGGGTTTTATAATGAATAAACAAAGGAAAGGCAATTAAAAACAACAAAACAACAGTTCTGAATTGGGGGCGGGGATGTAGGAAAGGGCAGAGAGCCAGTATTTATTTCCAGAGAAGCCTACAAAGCTGGGCATCCATTCATCCTGGATTAATAATGGAATTCAAGGGGCCCATGCTCCAATAGCAAGTTGTTCTTTCAGAACCTTGCAAGCTGTTACCCCAAGGAAATAGATGCCAAACAGTTGTTTCTTTCCTTTTGCAGCTTGGAACATGGTGTTATTAGTGGCTAAATTTGGTTTCTTACTGTTGTGGCCAAATAGCTATCCCCATTCCAAGCCTGAACCTGGACAGTTGACTTAACCTTCTGAACCTCACTTTCGTCATTCTGATATTCTGCATCCGACTTCACTCTATAGCAAGAGATAGTATGTATCAAGGTATATTGGAAACTGTAGAGTACTATATGAATGAGAGTGAGAACTTTTTCTAGCAATATTGCAGGTGTAATAACAGGATTATATAGACCATTATATCTACAAATGCAATTAATTTCCACCAGTTCTAAGGTGGGTCACAATGAGAGGAGGAATTATTTTTCCCCCATGATCATCTCCTGCCTGTGATTTGCATTTGATATTTAGTACAATAATTTTCACTTGCTTTTGAAGTCAATGAGATGGCGACCTCATGTCCTCTGACTTTCCTGGGATAATTTGACTCCCTTTGAAGTTTTATTGTTGATAACAAGAGCAAAGCTCCCCGGAAGACTTTTTGGTAAGCAATTTCAAGGACGCGTTGGGAGACGAAGTCTTATCCAAGGCATAAACTTTTTCCTTGTGGGTTAGGACCACAGTCTTCCACTGCAATAGTCCAATCAGCAATGATGACAGACAGTGTGTGGTCTGGGACAACCTCTCCCATGTGCAGTTCATACACCCACGAGACACCAGTTGAGCTCAGGGAGTATTTAATGTGGATGATGCCGTCCCTCTTTGATTTCTCCTGCTCAAGGTCAGGTGTACCATAAGATTCACTTTACTCAGTGCTGTAATATCTCTCAGTGACCACAACCTAGGAGCATTCAATAAACAACGTGTAATCTATGTACCAGACTGATCCAGGAATACAGTGCCTGGGACTCTGAGGCTGTAGTCATATTTCTTTGTTAACAAATGTTTTTGGTTTTCTACCAAGAATGAATATTGTACAGCTCGTTTCCATGAGGGAGAGTACTTGCCCCTATTCCTCTCCCACCAACTACCAGAGTAAATATCTGGGCATTTCCATCTTTTGCATATGATTTTATACATTTGTCTAATTCACCACTGGTTGTTTCTTTGTGGGCCAGGTCTTCAATTCCACTTTGCTTCCTTGAACACTCACTTGTTGGTCCCTGAACAATAGGCTTGCTTCCTTGTCAGTGGCTGAGAAATCCTTAACGTCCTTCACAAGTTCTTGCTTGTCCTTTATGTTCTGGCAGCAGCGTTGTGTCTGCTGGCATGTGGCATGTGCTTGTTGAATGACATGGACTCATGGTCTACACTATTTCAATTATTTTCTTCTTCTCTTGCTCTTACTCAGGCTTTTCCTTTTAGTTCCCTAGGCTATGTGGCTGAATTAATGAGAGTGAAATGTGCACATGACACAACTCCATTCTGTGATTCGGGATCAGCCTCCTGGTCTTGGCACATGGCTTCCATGATCTCAGCTCCAGCACCACGATCCACCTGTTTCAATTCTGCCCCAGATGTGCAGCAAAGAGGGCTGGGGCAACATTCTCTTATGGCCATGTCTCTGGACCAGATTCTTTAGCCTTTCAGGTTTGGTCGATGTTCATCAGATTCTAAGCTTCAGGGGTCTCTTGCTAATGCACCAAAGCATAAGAGTGCTTGATCCCTGGTCTGATCTTTTATTACCTGATTTCAATTATCTGGGGTCATGTGTGTCTGGAACATGATCTGGAAATTGGAAGGCACAGAAATAAACCCCACGTATACAAGTAGATAAACTCAGAGCTCCTTCAACAAAAGATTTATAAACTGTTTTTTAGAAATCTTGATGGTTTGTCCATCTCTTTTGCTGCTTGAGAAATGAACATAGCAGAACCCTTAGGCTGCCTCTGAACTGTCCACAGGGATCAACACCAGGGGTTCATGGATCACCCAGAAAGAAAACTCGCATGAAAGGGTATATGTTCATTTTCATGAAAAATAATCTAAGGCTTTCATCAGATTTTCACAGGTGTCAGAACCCTTCCACCCCAATTACACACCATTGCTCTGAAGGGACTTTCTTATCAAGTTTGAGCATGCTCCCTCATCTTATTAACTACCCCTGAACTCCCACTTAAAAAAATAAAAGATGAGCCTTTTGATTCATTTTCAAATAAAAATTGTTATTTAGCACAATATGGCTTATTTTATATTTTGAATTAGTATATTTTAGATATAATTTTAAGTACTCACATAATTGTATATTTTGTATGTTTAAATTTAGTTACATATAGGTATAACATATACAAACTATATACATACATATATTTCTATAATAGAGCTGAAGTTTAGTCATCCAGCATATTAATTAGTCTGTTTTCACATGCTGCTGATAAAGACATAACCAAGACTGGTCAATTTATAAAGGAAAAGAGGTTTAATGGGCTCAGTTCCACATGGATGGGAAGGCTTCGCAATTATGGCGGAAAGTGAAAAGCATGTCTTATATGGCGGCAGGCAAGAGAGAAAGAGAGCCCAATGAAAGGGGAAACCTCTGATAAAATCGTCAGCTCTCAGGAGACTTACTACCATGAGAACAGTGGGGGAAAACCACCCCCATGATTCAATTATCTCCTCCCTGGTCCCTCTCACAACATGTGGAAATTTGGGGAGCTGCAATTCAGGATGAGATTTGGGGACACAAGCAAACCATATCATCCAGTGTCTTCCCCCTCTGCCTGTTGGAGTTCTGATTTTGTTTCCAGGGCACGTTCCATTGGACTGTGACTCTGATCCTGTCCGCTGCATAGGCTGCTGTCTATCCAGCCCAGCCCTGCCCCTTTGTAAGTGTGTTTAATGTTTCCTTGGGGGAAAGCTGCTGTAGCTTAGCACTGAAACTGCTGTCTGTGCTTTTGCTCAAGAGACTGTTTTCTCTTATTACAGAGATCATGTTTGTTACTGCCTTTGAAAAATAAAAATGTTTCTTATGACTCGAGGGGAAAAATATCTAAAAAGATGTTTCCCTGGCTTATCCCTTGAACAGGTGGCTCCTCTGTTGAGAACCCTCTCTTCCTTCCAAGTTTACATGGAGCTCAGAGAATATCTTTGCAGGAAAAAAAAAAAACAGGGACCATTTGAGTTAACTAACCGCCAAATATTGCTAAACAGATTCGTCCATGTTTTTTTAAAAAATGGTGTGTTTAAGTCATGGCCTCCGAGCTCTTATTTGCTTTGCTCGGGGTGTAGACTCCATGCTGTGTTGCCCATGTAAGCACAGCTGTGCTCCCTACGAATAAGTTGGGGGTCTGAAGCCAAGACAATCTAATCTGATGCCCAGCTGACAATGTGACTTAATGCTTCTGAACCTCAATCACTTTACCTCTAACAGTGGGCATAATAATGACTAGTATGTAGGGTTGATAATAAATAATGACCACTTAGTCCTGGCACATGGTTGTGGTTATATCTATGCATTTCAGAAGTAGGTGTTCAATAAATATGCAATTATTAAATGCCAACTACAATGAAGAGATGTGAGTCCTACTATGACTTGTGATCAGCTGCCTCAATTTTACTTCTCAGTACCAACTACTTCATCTCTTTTGCAACCCTCATTTCCAACCCTCCAGTTACTGTTCAGATTAATTCTCCAGCCTGATGTGTTGCAGTGAAGACAGATTTGAGAAATACATTAAAAATATTCACCAAAGAGGCCAATTTTTCAGGCAAATGCATAATGAAACTTCTGATTGTCTCAAATGATTTATATCAGTGACTATTTATCAAGATGGGTACACTTTTTTTTGGTGAAGTGGGAGATTTCATCACAAGATGTAAGACCTGTGGTTTTATGTATACAGAGAGAAAAGTTCAGCTGAACTGAGGGTTGATGGTAGAGTCACCGAGTTTATTGTTAAAAGTACAATCTCTTTGGAGTGATCTTTAAACCTGTAGAATTATTCAACTCTTTACATGTCTTCTTTTTTTCCTTTCCTTATTTTCTCTGTTAATTGGGCAGAGAAGCAAATTTTCCATGGCCTACAACTGAATGTTCACAAATGGAAAATGCCCAGGCAAATTCTGTCAAATACTATGCCTTATAGGTGATCTAATACAGTGTTCTGTTTTCTATGTTTTTCAAACTTTTAAACTTTCACATTGCTTCAGTACTATTAACTAAACTACAGACATTATTTTGCTAGTTTTTCTACTCATGTTGGGTTTTTTTTTTTTTTTCGTTCCAGGATCCAGCCCAAGACATTATATTTGCATTTGTTGTGTCTCTGAAGGCTCCTCAATTCTGGGACACTTTCTCCGTCTTTCCTTGTTTCTCATGACCTTGACAGTTAAGAAGAGGGCTGGTCAGATAGTTTGCACACTGTCCCTCTGTTTGGGTTTGTTGGATGTTTCTTCATGATTAGACTGGGGTTAAGGGCTTTGGGGGAAGAAACCACAGATGTGAAGTGTCCTTTTCATTGTTCTGTATTAGGGAACACATGGTATCAACCTCTTGGGAAAGGGAGAATTGACAAACATTATTTGGAATTCTCTAAGAAAGATTTATCTATTCTCCTCCATGTATTTATTTATTTGATCAATTGTTTATATCAGTACAGGCCATGGATATTTGTTTTATTATTTCAGGTTACAATAGAATATGATTGTTTTTTAATTTTGTTGTTAAAATTCTTTGTTTCAGGGCTGAACAAAGGGTTGACTCCTGTGTCCCTCGGACAAGCCCCACCTATCTTCTTCCCTCCTTCTCTTTCTTTGCCTCTTCCTCTCTCCTTCATGTTCCCCTGCCTTCCCTGCTCTTTTTCCCTGCTTTTCTTCCCTGCTTTACTTCCCTTTTTCCCTTCCCTCCTTCCCTTCCCTTCCTTCCTCCCTCCCTCCCCCCTCTCCCCCTCCCTTCCTTCCTTCCTCCCTCCTCTGCTCCCTCTTCCCTCCCTTCCTTCCTTCCTTCCTTCCCCTCCCCTCCCTTTTTCTTTCCTTCCTTCCCTTCTCCTTTTATTGGAGAAGAAGGAGGTACCACCTTCCTTCCTTTCTGGGATTTTAAGATGTTTCTCACTCATCTTGTTTTCCCTCTCCCAACACCGGAATCAGCCATTTCTCCAAGAAATGCAGTGTTTCTTTAACACCGACTTTTTGGCCAGAAAATCTAGGTTTTAGTCCTAGTTATGTCACAAGCTAGCTGATCATTTGGGGCAAGTTTTTTTAACCTCTTCAAGTCTCAGTTTCCATGGCTACAAAAGGTGCATAATAATAGTCTCTATAGCATGAGTTTGAGATGTGGTTTAACCCACGTAAAGGATCAAACACAGTCTCTCGGGTATAGGTTCTCATTGCCCCACTTCCTTTGCTGGCAGAAGCTATGTGAGGGATACCAAGAAGAGGGTAAATAAATTATATGAATCTGTGAATGGTGATGCTGGACGAAATGCTGGAAGAACGTAAATCTGTATCTGGAATATGTATCTGTTGTGAAAAAATTGTTCATCTCCCCATGATGTAAGGGACCCCAGTGTAATTGATCTATTGTCATTTGACTGGCAGATCCTCCAAGGAACTGGTACCATGTCAGGGACTCAATGCTACTGAGAATTTAGGCTCTCAGCTGGGGGACTAGCCAGATGAGGCTGGGTAAAGAGAAGTCCAGGTTTTTGAGCCCATGTGTTTTCTCCGTCTCTGCCATGAGGGCCACTTTGTTCAGGGACCCTCTGAGCAAACACTAGTATAGATGAGAAAAGAGACTGGCTGACATTTACAGGATCATCTTGTCTGCTTAACTGTATCTTCCTCCCCTACAGATACTTTACAGATATTTCATATTTATATGAGATATGAATATTTTCAAACCCTGCTTCCAGTTGAATGGCTGGTTCCCCAAGGGAATACAGTATCAGGCACGTGGTCTCACTCCAAATCCTATGGGTCTCTGTAGGGATTCTACTGTCGGTGCTCACCAGGGCTTTCATAATGCATCTCTGTCTTTCTCAGACACTGGATATCATTGGATTTTCTGCATCATAAGAACTGAATGAAGATCCGCCTCCTGGGACACAGAACTAGCCGGGGAAGAAGTGGTATCAACACAGAGCCCTCCCCTGACTTCCCTGCCTGAAGAAGCCCCTCCCACCCCTCACAGTGACTCCCTACCACACATCTACTTTACTTACATTGTGGCACTTATCATTATCAGAATTTGTCTTGTTCATTTATTTACTTGCTAATTGTCTGTCTTCCCTCCTAGAATGTAACCTTCTGAGGGAAAATAATCTATTCCATTCATTTCTGTCTCCTAAGTGTGTGGAACAATGCATAGCACATAGTAGATCCTCAGTAGCTAGAAGTGGAATCTGTGATTCATGTTCAGATCTCTTCTAGTGTGAATATTCTGTCACTCAGTGTGTCAATAGGCTTTTACAAGTGTTAGCCATTCTTATGATGGTGTATTTTGTTTCAGCTCATCACATAGTGTGCATAGCTCAGTGTTTCTAGAAGACCATTATTTTCTGTCAGTCAAGGCAGTCTCTTGTAATGGGACAGCCAGCTGTGGCACAGAAGAGCTGTGCATTTTGGAATCAGGCAGGCAGATCTAAGTAACTGTGAGGCCATAAGGCATTTTTCAAATGTTTGACCTATGTGGGAAAGCATGTTTGTGCACGTGCACACACACACACACACACGTACACACACACCAGCATAGCATTTACTTTCCTAGAATTCCAGGAAAGCACATGGAGGCCACCTTTTGCCTGTAAGAATGGGCCTTTGTAACCAAGGAAAGGACCTGGTCCCAGTCCAGTGCAGCACTGGGAAATTCCTCAGAAAAACATCAAGAACAGGGGTGTATTGTTCTTTGAGACTTTCGTGCCTGGGTTATCTCAACTCCTGGGTTTCCATGTTCACTTGACCCCAGTCAGTCTCCCTGGAACAGCAGCCAATCTCCAAATTCTGGGCAGTCTGCGATACAGTCAGTAGCTGATCTCTGCAACCCGCCCTGCTGGTTAGCAACTGAAGCAATTGTATTCAAGATTGGACTGGCCAAAGGGTCACTGGCCAGGGGCCCTTTCGAAGGGGGCAGTATTCTGCTTGTGTTTTAACCATAACAAGGACCCAAACAACAACAACAAAAGGTTGCAGAATTTGTATGGACAGAGACTATAACTTCATTCTTCTTTCCTTAACAACTGGCATCAGACTCTGAGTTCCTTCTCTTGGCTATACCATGAGAGCCACATGGCAGATTCAGGGCGATGTTATGGAAGTACAATAGAAAAGGGCATAAATTGAAGATACATTTATTATCTTTCAAATCCACCACGTGCTGAGATCCCAGCTTTGCAGAGAGGTGAGCCTCACTAATGCCCTCTATGGGACCCTCCTAAAGGATCTAGGGTGACTCCACTGAAGTCAGTTCTACTGATAACATCATGCTGTGGTTCTCCCGGTAGCTTGAGAAGTTATTTCCTGGAGGCTGGAAACTCCTGGGGTGGAGAAATGCTCCGTCCTCTTCCTACCCTAACCGCTCCATCTCTGCAAGGTTAACCCATGGGTCCATGTAAAGTTCTGTGCTGAATGAGGAAGGAGTTTCCAGAAGGGGAAGACAAGCTAAGAAAGGCAAAAGAAAAAGTCCCAGGTAATTTATAACTTCTTGGCCAGGAACGGTGACTCACGCCAGTAATCCCAGCACTTTGAGAGGCTACGGCAGGTGGATCACCTGAGGTCAGGAGTTCGAGACTAGCCTGACCAATATGGAGAAACCCTGTCTACTAAAAATACAAAATAAGCTGGGTGTGATGGTGCATGCCTGTAATCCCAGCTACTCAGGAGGCTGAGGCAGGAGAATCATTTGAACCCAGGAGGCAGAGGTTGTAGTGAGCCGAGATGGCAGCACTGCACTCCAGCATGGACGATGGAGTGAGATTCCTTCTCAAAGAAAAAAAAAAAAGGAAAAAAAATAGCATTATGTTTCTTCTTCCTGGCTTTGAGATGAAGGTGAGAACAGTTAACGGTGTCTCAAAATGATTACAGTGACTGAGATTATGCCCAGTTTAAAAGAGAGTAGCTGATAAATTCATGATTTAGTACTGCTGTTGGAAATCACCATTATTTTGGAATCAATGGAATTGAATAAACCACTGCTAGCCATGTGTGGAGTTAAATCCCTTCAATACTAACCCTGTTTAACAAATATTGACTAGCTGAGTGCCTACTATCTGCCAGACACAAGAAAAAGCATAAACTCATTAGACTTTCCTATATTTGTGTAAAATCTTAATAAAAAGTGATTAAGAGAGACATCAGAAATCAGTTCCCATAATAAAATATTTAGTGTTAACCAGCACTTTATTACCCTGTTTTAGGCACTGTATAACTACTTCAAACATTATTTCACTACGTCTAGTCTTCCCAATAAGCCTGTGAGGTAGATACTACTGTTATTCCAAATTAAATGAGTGTACTGAAGTGCTGAGAAGTTCTCCTAACACACTTGGCTAGGTGTGGCAGAGCTGAAATCCAAGCCCAGGGGTGGTTACAGATGCTGTTCATTCGACTATTGCTTCATATTGTTCTTGTGGGCACTGCTACCCCGATATTCTCTTACCAAGGAAGGAACAGTGAGAGATGGTCCAATCTGATGTCAACCTTAAAGATGAAGATTGGACTTCCTATTTTGGTTATGATAAATAACTTGTGCCTGCCAGGAACCACTATAAAAAAACTAGATTTTAAAAAGCTGTTGAAAGTATCACAGAGCAAGCAAAGCAGCCAAGATTTGAGCAGCTGAGATCCTAAAAGGAGAGGAACCCAGATAGACATGAGCTCTACGGTGGCCACTGCATTTTCCCTCAGGGTACTTGATGATGTACGCCACAGAGCAGACACCAAAGGCTTACAGCTGATGTAAAAGTAATATTGAAAAATACAGTCATTAAGGCAGTCAGGATTTGTAAAGTCAAGACCCCAGAGAATAAAAAAGGACAGTAGAGAAGTGAGCCTAAATTGCATCCTGTATGAAAAAGAAGAAGAATGTACATTTTCCAACATGTTCCCAATCTAGCATGAGGTTAAATAGCCTTAATAATAAAACTGACAAAGACACTACAACAAAATTATTTTTTATCTTTCTCATAAACTCAGGTACAAAAGTCCTTAACAAAATGTGGTCAACCGGAATCTAGTAACATATTAAAAGGATAATACATTATAACTGAGTTGGAATTATTCCAAGAATGCAACGCTGGTTTAACAACTGAAAATCATTACAAATGCTGTGTGACTAAGAGAAAAAAGAAGAAAAATGAGAAACTCGAATGACAAAATTTACTGAATAAATGGGAATATGGGGGGAATTGTGATTATCTCAATAAGTACGTTAAGATACGTAATAATTTACACTGATTCATGACAGAAATACTAAGCAAAATAGAAATAGCAGGGAATTTCCTTAATCTAATAAAGGTTATCAATAAAAACTCTATGACAAATTTTATACTTAGTGATGAAATATTAAAAACTCTCCCTCTCAAATTAGAAGTAAGACAAGAATTTCTTCTGTCCCTAGTTTTACTCAACATTTTTCTAAAGAGATTATCTAGTACAATAAGGCAAGCAAATAAATGGCACAAGGATTGGGAAGGACGGATAAAAACTGTTATTTGAAGATGATGTGATATATGTACATTTTAAAAATTATTACCAAAAATAAATAACCAATTAGATTAGTAATTTAATTTAGCAAGATTGCTGCATACAATCTCAGTATGTCAAAATAAATGGTATGGTGAAAGTAACTGCCTTTGAATTGCTGGCAAGACGACCGAATATGAACATCTCTGGTGTGCAGCTCCCAGCAAGATTGATGTAGAAGGTGGGTGATTTCTGCATTTCCAACTGAGGTACCTGGTTCATCTCACTGGTACTGGTTGGACAGTGGGTGCAGACCAGGGAGGGCCAGCTGAAGCAGGGTAGGGCATCGCCTCACCTGGGAAGCACAAGGGGTCAGGGAACTCCATCTCCTAGCCAAGGGAAGCAGGTATGGTCTGTACCCTGCACTTTGGCCCAGATACTGCACTTTTCCTATGATCTTCCCAACCTGCAGACCAGGAGATTCCTTCCGGTACCTACACCACCACCAGGGCCCTGGGTTTCCAGCACAAAACTGGGCAGTTTGGGCAGACACCAAGCTAGCTGCAGCAGTTTTGTTTTTCACACCCAGTGGCACCGGTAATGCCAGCAAGACAGAAATGTTCACTCTGCTGGAAAAGGGGCTGAAGCCAGGGAGCCCAGTGGTCTGGCTCAGCAGGTCCCAGCCCCACAGAGACCAGCAAGCTAAGATCCACTGGCTTGAAATTCTTGCAGCCAGCACAGCAGCCTGAGCTCTACCTAACATGCCAGAGCTTGCTGAGGGGAGGGGCATCCACCACTGCTGAGGCTTGAGTAGGCGGTTTTAACCTTACAGTGTAAACAAAGCCCTTGGAAGTCTGAATTGGGCAGAGCCCACCACAACTCGGCAAGGGCACTGCAGGCAGACTGTCTTACTAGATTCCCTCCTCACCAGGGAGGGCATCTCTGAAAAAAGGCAGCAGCCCATCAGGGACTTATAAATACAGCCCCCACCTTCCTGGGACAGAGCACCTGGGAAAAGGGGTGGTTGTGGGCACAGCTTCAGCAAACTTAAATGTGCCTGCCCGGCAGCTCTGAAGAGACCAGTAGATCTCCCAGCACAGTGTTTGAGCTCTGATAAGTGACAGACTGACTCCTCAAGTGGATTCCTGACCTTCATGTATCCTGACTGGGGACACCTCCCAGTAGGGGCTGACAGACACCTCATAGAGGAGAGCTCTGGCTGGCATCTGACAGGTACCCCTCTGGGACAAAGCTACCAGAGGAAGGAAGAGGTAGTAATATTTGCTGTTCTGTCACCTCTGCCAGTGATACCCAGGCAAGCAGGGTCTGGAGTGAACCTCCAGAAAACTCCAGCAGACCTGCAGCAGAGGGGCCTGACTGTAAAGAAAACTAACAAATAGAAAAGAGTAATTTCAACATCAACAAAAAGGACATCCATTCAGAGATCCCACCCAAAGGTCACCGACTTCAGAGGCCAAAGGTAGATAAATCCACAAAGATGAGGAGAAACTGGCACAAAAAGGCTGAAAATTCCAGAAACCAGAACTCTTTTTCTCCTCTAAGGGATCACATCTCCTCACCAGCAAGGAAAAAAAACTGGACAGAGAATGAGTCTGACAAATTGAAAGGTGGATAATAAGAAACTCTTCCGAGCTTAAGGAGCACATTCTAACCCAATGCAAGGAAACTAAGAACCTTGAAAAAAAGTTAGATGAATTGCTAACTAGAGTAACCAGTTTAGAGAAGAACATAAACGACCTGTCGGAGCTGAAAAACACACATGAGAACTTCGTGAAGCATACACAAGTTTCAGTAGCCGAATTGATCATGCAGAAGAAATGATATCAGAGATTGAAGATCGACTCCATGAAATAAAGTGAGAAGACAAGGTTAGAGAAAAAAAGAATGAAAAGAAATGAACAAGGCCTACAAGAAACATGGAATTATGTGAAAAGACCAACTCTACGTTTCATTGGTATACCAGAAAGTGATGGGGAGAATGAAGCCAAGTTGGAAAACATTCTTTTAGGGTATTATCCAGGAGAACTTCCCCAACCTAGTAAGGCAGCCCAACATTCAAATTCAGGAAACACAGAGAACATCACAAAGACACTCCTCGAGAAGAGCAACCCCAAGACACATAATTGTCAGATTCACCAAGGTTGAAATGAAGGAAAAAATGTTAAGGTCAGACAGAGAGAAAGGTCAGGTTACCCACAAAGGGAAGCTCATTGGACTTACAGTGGATCTCTTGGCAGAAACCCTACAAGCCAGAAGAGAGTGGGGGCCAATATTCAACAATCTTAAATAATTTTCAACCCAGAATTTTACATCCAGCCAAACTGAGCTTTATAAGTGAAGGAGAAATAAAATCCTTTACAGACAAGCAAATGCTGAGATATTTTGTCACAACCAGGTCTGCCTTACAAGAGCTCTTGAAGGAAGAACTAAACATGGAAAGGAGGAACTGGTACCAGCCACTGCAAAAACACATCAAACTGTAAAGATCATCGACCCTGTGAAGAAACTGCATCAACTAACAGGCAAAATAACCAGAGAGCATCATAATGGTGGATCAAATGCACATATAACAGTATTAGCCTTAAATGAAAATGTGCTAAATGCCCCAATTCAAAGACACAGAATGGCAAGTTGAATAGAGTCAAGACCCATTGGTGTGCTGTATTCAGGACACATCTCCTGTGCAGAGACACACATAGGCTCAAAATAAAGGGATGGAGGAAAATTTACTAAGCAAATGCAAAGAAAAAAAAGGAGGGGTTGCAATCCTAGTCTCTGATAAAACAGACTTACTTTAAACCAACAAAGATCAAAAGAGACAAAGAAGGACATCACATAATGGTAAAGGGATCAATGCAACAAGAAGAGCTAACTATCCTAAATATATATGCACCCACTACAGGAGTACCCAGATTCATAAAGCAAGTTCTTAGACACCTACAAAGAGACTTACACTCCCAAACAAAATAGTGGGAGACTTTAACACCCCACTGTCAGTATTAGATAGATCAATGAGAAAGAAAATTAACAAGGATATCCAGGACTTCAACTCAGCTCTGGACTAAGCAGACTTAATAGACATCTACAGAATTCTCTATCCCAAATCAACAGAATATACATTCTTCTCAGCACCACCTTGCACTTATTCTCAAATTGACTGCATAACTGGAAGTAAAATACTCCTCAGAAAATGCAAAAGAATGGAAATCATAAGAAAGTCTCTCAGACCACAGTGCAATGAAATTAGAATTTAGAATTAAAAAACTCACCTAAAATTGCACAGCTGTATGAAAACTGAATAACCTACTCCAGAATGACTACTGGATAAATAATGAAATAAAGGCGAAATAAAGATGTTCTTTGAAACCAATGAGAATGAAGACACAATGTACTAGAATCTCTAGGACACATTTAAAGCAGTGTGTAGAGGGAAATTGATAGCACTAAGTGCCCACAAGGGAAAGCAGGAAAGATCTTAAATTGACACACTAAGGTCACAATTAAAAGAACTAGAGAAGCAAGAGCAAACAAAATCAAAAACTAGCAGAAGACAAGAAATAACTAAGATCAGAGCAGAACTGAAAGAGAGAGAGACATGAAAAACCCTTCAAAAAGTCAATGAAGCCAGGAGGTGGTTCTTTGAAATGATCAACAAAATAGATAGACCACTAGCTAGACTAATAAAAAAGAAAAGAGAGAAGAATCAAATACATGCAATACAAAATAATAAAGGGGATATCACCACCGATCCCAGAGAAATACAAACTACCATCAGAGAATACTCTAAATACCTCTATGAAAATAAACCAGAAAATCTAGAAGAAATTGATGAATTCATGGACACTTACACCCTCCCAAGACTAAACCAGGAAGAAGTTGAATCACTAAATAGACCAATAACAAGTTCTGGAATTGAGGCGGCAATTAATAGCCTACCAATCAAAAAGAGTCCAGGACCAGACGGTTTCACAGCTGAATTCTACCAGAGGTACAAAGAGGAGCTGGTACCATTCCTCTGAAACTACTTCAAACAACAGAAAAAGAGGGAATCCTCCCTAACCTCATTTTATAAGGCCAACATAATCTTGATACCAAAACCTGGCAGAGACACAACAAAGAAAAATTTCAGGCCAATATACCTGTTTAACATCAATGCAAAAATCCTCAATAAAATACTGGGAAACCGAATCCAGCAGCTCATCAAAAAGCTTAACCACCACAATCGAGTTGGCTTCATTCCTGGGATGCAAAGCTGGTTCCACATATGCAAATCAATAAATGTAATCCATCACATAAACAGAATCAAAGATCAAAACCACATGAGTATCCTAAGAGATGTAGAGAAGGCCTTCGACAAAATTCAACAGCCCTTCATGCTGAAAACTCTCAATAAACTAGGTACTGATGAAACGTAACTCAAAATAATAAGAGCTATTTATGTCAAACCCACAGCCAATATCATATTGAATAGGTAAAAAATGGAAGCATTTCCTTTGAAAACCAGCCTAAAGACAAGGATGCCCTCTCTCACCATTCCTATTTAACATAGTATTAGAAGTTCTGGCCAGGGAAATCAGGCAAGAGGAAGAAATAAAGGATTTTTGATTAGGAAAAGAGGAAGTCAAATTGTCTCTACTTGTAGATGACATGATTATATATTTAGAAGACTCCATCATCTCAGCCCAAAATCTCCTTAAGCTGATAAGCAACTTCAGCAAAGTCTCAGGACAGAAACTCAATGTGCAAAAATCACAGCTATTCCTATACATCAGTAACAGACAAACAGAGACCCAAATCATGAGTGAACTTCCATTCACAATTGCTACAAAGAGAATTAAACACTTAGGAATACAACTTAAAAGGGATGTGAAGGACTTCTTCAAGATAAACTACAAACCACTGCTCAAGGAAATAACAGGACATAAATAGAAAAACATTCCATGCTCATGGTTAGGAAGAATCAATATTGTGAAAATGGCCATACTGCCCAAAGTAATTTATAGATTCAATGCTATCCCTATCAAGATACATTTGACCTTCTTCACAGAACTGGAAAAAATCACCTTAAACTTCATTGGAACCAAAGAAGAGCCTGCATAGCCAAGACAATCCTAAGCAAAAAGAACAAAGCTGGAGGCATCATGCTACCTGACTTCAAACTATACTAGAAGGCTACAGTAATCAAAACAGCATGGTACTGGTACCAAAACAGAGATATAGACCAATGGAACAGAACAGAGACCTCAGAAATAATGCCACACATCTACAACCATCTGATCTTTCACAAAACTGACAAAAATAAGCAATGGAGAAAGGAGTCCCTATTTAATAAATGGTGTTAGGAAAACTGGCTAGCCATATGCAGAAAGCTGAAACTGGATCCCTTCCTTTTACCTTATACAAAAATTAACTCAAGATGGATTAAATATTTAAATGTAACACCTAACACCATAAAAATCCTAGAAGAAAACTTAAGCAATACCATTCAGGACAGAGGCATAGGCAAAGACTTCATGATCGAAACACAAAAAGCAATGGCAACAAAAGCCAAAATAGACAAATGGTATCTAATTAAACTTAAGAACTTCTGCACAGCAAAAGAAACTATCATTAGAGTAAATCATCAACCAACAGAATGAGAAAAATTTTTTGCAATCTACCCATCTGACAAAGGGCTAATACTCAGAACCTACAAAGAACTAAAACAAATATTCAAGAAAAAAACCAACAACCCCATTAAAAAGTAAGTGAAGGATATGAACAGACACTTCTCAAAAGAAGACATTTATGCGGTCAACAAACTATGAAAAACTGCTCATCAACACTGGTCATTAGAAAAAAGCAAATCGAAACCACATTGAGATACCGTCTCATGCCAGGTAGAATGGCAATCATTAAAAAATCTGGAGACAACAGATGCTGGAGAGAATATGGAGCAATAAGAATGCTTTACACTGTTGGTGGGAGTATAAATTAGTTCAACCATTGTGGAAGACAGTGTGGCCATTCCTCAAGGATCTAGAAATAGAAATACCATTTGACTCAGCAATCCCATTACTGGGGTATAGAGACAAAGGATTATAAATCACACATGCATGTATGATTTGCTGCAGCACTGTTCACAACAGCAAAGACTTGGAACCAACCCAAATGCCCATCAATGATACAATGGATAATGAAAATGTGGCACATATACACCATGGAATACTATGCAGCCATAAAAAAGGATGAGTCCATATCCTTTGCAGGGACATGGATAAATCTACAAACCATCATTCTCAGCAAACTGACACAAGAACAGAAAACTAAACACCGTATGTTCTCCCTCATAAGTAGGTGTTGAACAATGAGAACACATGGACACAGGGAGGGGAACATCACACACTGGGGTCTGTCATGGGATGAGGGGCTGGGGAGGGATAGAAGGGGGTGGAGATATTGGGGGGGGATAACATTACTAGAAATACCTAATATAGGTGACGGCAGGGGGTGGGAAGGGTGAATACAGCAAACCATCATGGCACATGTATACCTGTGTAACAATTCTGTGGGTTCAGCACATGTACCCCAGAACTTAAACTAAAATAAAAAAAAAAAGAAGGAATGGAAGCTCAAAAAGATGCACTGGAAATTCATAACCGCTCACTCTCTCCACCTCTAAAGAATGGGAAGTAGCTGCGTTTGATAGGACACTGGCCAGCATAGACACTGGCTTCCTGGTCATCCCCAGCAGGGGAGTCCACAAGTCATGGTGAAGATATTTCCTCTTGGACACAGCTGTGCTCTAATCTCCGAGTCCAGTGGCCGCTCTGGCCTCAGGTTTTCCATTGTTGATGAGATAGACGCTGGAGCAGGCAGAAACCATCTGGGGGAGGACCTTGAAGGCAACCCAGGAAGTGCAGGAGATTTGCCAGAGCATCATGTAGATGGAGGTAGAGGGCACGTAGGCCCAGCTGGGGAGTTCACAGGAATGGAGAGGCAGAAAGAGAAAGAGAGGAGGAGGTAGTGATGGTGGATAAAAGGAGAAAAAGGTGGGGGTGTGTGGAGATGCTGTGATGGGATGGAGGATCTCTTCTTTGGAGAGAGGGGCACTTGGAGGATAACCCACTGGTAGGGAGGTAGGAAGAGATGGATGAATAAAGGAGAGGAGACCTGCTGCCCTGACAGTTCCAGATGCCCATCCTCTTCCTTGCCTCGTCTAGTTGTGTATGAAATGGGCATATGTCCATAAAGCGATTGGTTGGAGTGTGAGAGTAGTAAAAACACACAGGTTTGCTGTTTCCTCCTATATTATTTATTTGATTTAATACTTGTTTACTGATTGTAATGCCCCTTTTATTTAATACTGAGAGTGCATATGTTTGTGGAAATGTGTATGGTCAAAGATAATAGATAGCCCCAGACATGCTAACTAGGACAACCCTAAGAGCGAGACATTGTAAAATGGTGCTTGGAATTGCCTTGAAAGACCACATGGGCAATGAGCCAGTGACACAGCGAGGTGACAAAATAGACTTCTTCAGGTCTCTAGTGAGCCATATCTTCAGCGTAGTCTCATTTTTCAAAGAAGCTAGGCGAAGTTATCCTTTTTCCCTAAACCCTCAACTAGGCTTGGAAGCCTCTTTCAAGAGCTAAGAAAAAATTAAATGATTTTGCACTGACTAAAAAATCTTCAGTTTTTAGCTTATGCTTAGGCTATAAAGAAGAATGAAACTGATCAAATGTATTAATCCCCTTATAATAATCTAAGCCCAGACAGTAGGGAAAGCACAGATTTGATTTTATTTGATTTTTGTGCATTGCCCTAAAAGAGGGTGGCTGATGGAATTTTTATCTTTTTGTGAGCTGGTTAATTTTAAATGTATATTGGCAAGCTCAATATCCAGGCAAGTTTGTGTAAGATCTTGATTAAATTTGTTACCCTGACCACTACTGTATTTTAGCAAAAGTACCTGATAGAGAAGTAATGAAAATATTTGTCATCTTTCCAGTTTCCTGGCACACAATTCTTAAAATCCTTGGAATCTCCAAAGTGTTTTTTATATAATAACATTCACGATAGCTTCAGGATAGGGCTGGTTGCCAAAAACACTGAGAAGACAGAAGATTGAGACTTTCAGCCCCACCTCCCAACCTGTGGGGGCTGGGGTGGGGGGCGCTGAAGGTCAAGTTGATTATCAATGGACAGTGGCTTAATCAATCATGCCTATGTAAGGAAGCCTCCATATCAACCCAAGAGGACTGGGCTGGGAGAGCTCTGGATAACCAAACACAAGGAGGTTTTAAGAGGTTGGTACACCCAGGGAGCGTGTAGAAGCCCTATGCCCCTTCTCCCATACCTTGCCCATCCATCTCTTCATCTGTATCCTTTGTATTATCCTTTACAATAAACCAGTAAATGTAAGTGTTTCCTTGAGTTCTGTGAGCTGCTCTAGTAAATTAATGGAACCCAAAGAGGAGGTTGTGGGAACCCCAACTTGAAGCTGGTTGGTCCCAAATTCCCAAGGCCTGGACTTGTGCCTGCTATTCGAATCAGGGGAAGTTTCAGAGACTGAACCCTCAACCTGTAAAATCTAGCACTAGCTTCACATAGATAGTGTTGGGATTTAATTGGCAGAGAAAATTTCCCTCCACAAAACATCTGGTCATGGATGTCTTCGGTGTTGGTGATTGCTGTGGTGTGGGGGAAGAGAAAAAATAGTTTGAGTTTTTTTTCATGCAAGAAGGATAGGTCAACTGATATTTAGAATGGGTATTTGACCCAGTAGATACAGGCTCTGTACCCACAAGTGTGTTTTTCTCTGTCATCTTGGACACAATCACTTCAAGTCTTAGTCCCTGCCCCTGCCAAACTGGTCTTATTGTACCATTCACATACTTTGTAATGCTTTGGGAACTCAAGAGCAAGTCAAGCATTGTGAATGCTCTGGAAGAAAACACCTTATGATCTTTCCATTATTTACTGCTACACAATGACTTTTCCATAAACACTCAGGGCACACCGTGACCGGGTTCACATGCCATAATTTATCAACTTCTTGCTCTGAGACTGTATTACTTTTTCCTGTTTTGAGGACTCAGCTGTCTTCAAAATGTCCCTTCTTATTTAATAAATGATCATTTGCAAAAGTAGCAGAGACTAGCAACCGCATCATTCAAAGCTGAGCATGGGCCTTTGCACCTTGAAAAGGCTTATGTTGCTCCTTTCCAATAGTTAACTACAGTTCTCATTCCCTCTTAGAATGTCAAGGAGATACATAAATAAAATCTCTCTTGAGATTAGTCAGTTTCATTCTATCATTTTAAATTTAGATGGGGAGAGTCACATGGGGTGCCACAATTTTGTTCAATTATTAATCCAATATTTAGAGATACTAGTGTTGGCATTGTCATTGATATTCTTGATCACTGAAAGAGGTCCCTAGAATCAATGGCAGTTCACATGTCTCTTTTTCAGATGGCTAAAAATGGGGTCCTCAGGCCCAGTGGAAAGCAGTTCCCATGCTCTTTCTCTTTCTTTTGCCCAAATGCTTTCAGAGACAGAAATGTTCATTGTGGCCAGAGTCCAGGGTGTTTCTTTTGAATATCCTTCATGGTGGTAAATCTTTGTCCTTCAAGTCTAGCTTTTTTTTGGGGAAATAGCCTGAAATCATTTGGAACAAATCTGGTATAAAATAAGGAGGACAATCATGCTGGTGGTGAATACCTTATTTCGGTCAGAGATAAATTAAAGAAATCAAGCAACACGAGCATAATCTTGTCTCCCCACTTTCTTCTGTCTTCTTGTGAACCGGGGCAATGAGTTCAATATATGTTTAGGGCAGGTCAGACAAGCAGGCATCTACCCAATGGGCACGCTATTAACTGCCGCACAAAATCAGAGTTCACTGGATAGAGAGGTGGCTTACCATGGTGGACAGAACATCAGTTGTACAGTCAACTTGGGCTTAAATCTCAACAATTAATTCTGTGTTTCTAAATAATTTACTTAAACTCTTCTCAACAATTAATTCTGTGATCCTAGATAATTTACTCAAACTCTCTGATTCTCAATTTCTTCATCTGTAACATGTGGAGTTTTAATACCTGTCTCAAAAGGTGAGTGTTAAGTGAGATAACAGGTTTAAGGGACCTGATATAGGATCTGGCACATAGTATTTCACTCACTGGTAGTGACTGTTGTAAACCTCCAAGTTCCCTCTGCCAACTCTGACTTTCCTTTTTTTGGTTGAGACAGAATCTCGCTCTGTCACCAGGCTGGAATGCAGAGGCGTGATCTCGGCTCACTGCAACCTCCACATCCCAGGTTCAAGCAATTCTCCTGCCTCAGCTTCCTGAGTAGCTGCGACTACAGGAAGTCACTATGTGTGTCAACATGTGCAGCTAGTTTTTGTATTTTTAGCAGAGATGGGGTTTTACTATGTTGGCCAGGATGGTCTCGATCTCTTGACCTTGTGATCTGCCTGCCTCGGCCTCCCAAAATGCTGGGATTACAGGCACGAGCCACTGCACCTGGAAACTCTGACTTCTAAGAATAATTCCTAATATTTTAATGATCATCCTTCTAAGTGGCATGTGATGGTATCTCAATGTGGTTGTGATTTGCATTTCTCTAATGACCAGTGATGATGAGCATTTTTTCATATGTTTATTGGCTTCATACATGTCTTCTTTTGAAAACTGTCTGTTTATATCCTTTACCCACTTTTGGATGGGTTTCTTTTTTTTTTTTCTTGTAAATCTGTTTTAGTTCTTTGTAGATTCTGGGTATTAGCCCTTTGTCAGATGGGTAGGTTGCAAAAATTTTTTCCCATTCTGTTGGTTGCCAGTTCACTCTAATGATTGTTTCTTTTGCTACACAGAAGCTCTGATGTTTAATTAGATGCCATTTGTCTATTTTGGCTTTTGTTGTCATTGCTTTTGGTGTTTCGGTCATGAAGTCCTTGCCTATGCCTATGTACCGGATGGTTTTGCCTACGTTTTCTTCTAGAGTTTTTATAGTGTTAGGTGTGATATTTAAGTCCTTAATCCATCTGGAGTTAATTTTAGTGTAAGATATCAGGAAGGGGTCCAGTTTCTGCTTTCTGCACATTGCTTGCCAATTTTCCCAACACCATTTATTAAACAGGAGATCCTTTCCCCATTGCTTTTTTTTTGTCAGGTTTGTCAAAGATTAGATGGTAGTAGATATGTGGTATTGCTTCCAAGGCTTCTGTTCTCTTCCACTGGTCTATGTCTCTGTTTTGGTACCAGTACCATGCTGTTTTGATTATTGTAGCCTTGTAGTATAGTTTGAAGTCCGGCAGCATGATGCTTCCAGCTTTGTTCTTTTTGCTTAGGATTTTCTTGGCTATGCGGGCTTTCTTTTGGTTCCATATGAAGTTTAAAGTGGTTTTTTCCAGTTCTTTGAAGAAGGTCACTGGTAGTTTGATGGGGATAGCGTTGAATCTATAAATTACTTTGGCCAGTATGGACATTTTCATGATATTGATTCTTCCTAATCATGAGCATGGAATGTTTTTCCATCTGTTTGTGTCTTCTCTTATTTCCTTGAGCAGTGGTTTATAAACAATGTATGTTCATCGTGACACTGTTTACAATACCAAAGACCTGGAACCAACCCAAATGCCCATCAGTGATAGACTAGACAAAGAAAATGTGGCACATGTACACCATGGAATACTATGCAGCCATGAAAAACAATGAGTTCATGTCCTTTGTAGGGACATGGATGGACCTGGAAACCATCATTCTTAGCTAACTGACACAGGAACAGAAAATCAAACACCGCATGTTCTCACTCATAGGCAGGTGTTGAACAATGAGAACATGTGGACACAGAGAGGGGAACATCACACACTGGGTCTTTTGGCAGGGGGATAGGGGAGAGACAGTGGGAGGGAAGGTGGGAAGGGATAACGTGAAGAGAAATGTCAGGTATAGGTGATGGGGGGATGGAGGCAGCAAACAACCTTGCCATGAATGTACCTATGCAACAATCTTGCATGATCTGCACATGTACCCCAGAATCTAAAGCATAATTTAAAAAAATGCAGAAAGCACACACACACACACACACACACACACACACACACACAATAATAATTCCTACATTGTGTCACCTCTTCAGCTGCAGTGTGTTGCACCTTCATAATATTTAGCACTCTGCACTATAACATTCTGTATGTGTGTCAGTTTCCTCTAGTAGGTAGTGATCCCCCTGAGAATAAGAACTTGTCTTGTTTATATTTTTATCCCTAGTAGCTAAGTGCCTAGGTGCCTATGTCTAGTAGTTGAAAATTAACGCTTGAATAAATGGATGGATAACTGAAAATACATCTATTGAGATAACGACCTAAGCTGTGGTAGCCAAGAAATTCAACAATACAGTAGCTTAAAGAACATAGTCTATTTCTTTCTTTTATACCTGTTTCCAGGTGAGCTATCTACATCAGTGGGCCAGCTCTGCTCCACAGAAACACTCAGGGAACACAGCTTCTTGCAGGTGTTGCCTCCCTTTTTCTAGGGTGTTGCTATTATCTGCCTGGGGAATGCTGAGTCTCTCCTGTGGCAGCCAGTGAGTAGGAGAAAGACCACGTGGAGGGGCATACCCACCCGTGTTGAGGGCCAGGCTCTGAAGGGTTATGCATCACCTCTGCTCACGTCCCAAAGAAGATAACTTAATTGCATGATGTGGCTAGCTGCAAGGGATGCTGGGAAATGCAGGCTAGCCTTGTGCCCAGAGTGCCTGGCTTGTGTCCTGATGTGTATCACAGGAAACCGCATTCTCAAGGCTTCTTTGCTCCCTAGTTTGGGGTGGGGTTGGCCAATAGGAGACATTGGTGGGAGACTGGAGGGCAGGAGCAGAAGAAAAGGTGGTATAGTTTCCTACTTCTCTGCTTTAGCTGCATTTCCTCCATGGCTCTGCCTGCTGTCCAACAGTCCTACCCTCCATGATCCTGTCTCTCCTGAGACATGTCCACTGTGGTTCTGGCTTCCTGGGATACAGTAACATCACTTCCTACTTTGTCTCTTTAACTCCAACAGGATGGGCAGTTTTCTGATGTTGCTAATTTCTCCATCACCTCGTCTTCCCCTGTTTGCCTTCTCAATGTTTCCATAAACTTTGAAGCCAGTTTCCTGTGTTAATTCCTTCTCTTTGAAACACCTAACAGGGGTTGTGTTTTCCTGATCAGACACTGATTAAAACACACAAGAAGAGAATGGATTTGTATGCCTAATGATCAGTCTCCAAAACAGTTCACCCGCTGGCCACCAATCATTCATGTGTACGCCTCTATCCATACATAGAGCACAACCACTCTTCCTCAAGGGAGACCATCCAAAGCCCTGCTCCATTTCTGAATTAAGCTCAAAGTGAAGATTCTCAGGCTTAACTATGCCTCTTTATGGCTCAGTCATCTATATAAACAAACAGACAATTTATCTGCACACTTCCTTCTCCCTTCAACACACACTCAATATACAATAGTAAAGCAAGAACAGGGCAACTGCAATAAACTCAAAAAGAAAGGAGAAGACTGGGGAGCACATAGCAGTCATTGGTCCAGAACCAAGGAAATCTTGCAGGGCAGACCTTGGGAAGACTCACCACCCTGGCAGGGAAGTGAGTTCCTTGGTTAGACTTTGGCTCTGTTCTTTTAGAAAAATTCCACCCATTCTTCTCTATGTCCCCTGAAAATGTTCCGATTGTCCATTAATCTTTGGTGCCACATGTAGAGTGGGCACTAGGGAATGATGCGTCCCTGGTAGTGGTGTAGATTGTATGGCCCAACCCTGATAAGAATTTGGAGGATGTGAGGCTTGCTTTAAGGCCTGAACTGAATTCTGTATCAGTCAGCATTCAGCACAAGAAACAGAAATCAGCCGTGAATTAAGCAGAAAGAAATTCCAGTCAGGGCAATGAGTGCTTGTGAAATTAATGAAAAGGCTGGAAAAGCAGAAGGTAAGGAGCTGCTACTGGACTTCAAAACCCTGCCTTAGCAGCTCTGATCTGAGGTCCCTGCTGCTATGGTCCAAAGATCTGGAAATGTCAGAAAGATACTGCCAATGACACAGCAGCCCAAGTCCCTGAAGCTAGTAATTGGACAGTGGAATGGGGAAACTGCCTTTGCAAAAACCTGTATCTGTTGGAGCCCAGTTGTCAGCTTCCACCACAGTGCAGAGAGTGATCTCTCCCTTTTGTCTGTTTCCAAATCTCCTGCAAGAACATCTCAGAGGCAAAACACACATAACATCCAGAACCCTCAAGGCAAGGAAAGCTAGGAGATAAACACAATTAAGGTCCCTCAAGAAGCAATTACCAAGATGGGATTAGATGTGCAAGATATTTACTAGGAAAATTGTCTCTGCATGATCAAAGGGGAGAAAGCACAACCAGGCAGGGAGAGCCTTCAGACCACAATGCAGATCAGACACTTGTACAATGAGAGAGGGAAGGAAGGATTCAGTGGGGCAAGTCTCAGGCTGCAGCACAGTTCTAGAACATCCTCACCAGGCTGATGGGGAGTTCTCATTCAAAAGTTGCCCATTAGCGGATTTCCACATTGGGCAGGAATGGACTGGCACTGGGACCCCTATGCTACTGTGCTTAGTCACCAGCAGTCAATGGTGTGGAAAAGTGTAATCTTTGGGCAAACGTGGTAGATGTAAATACAGGAGACAACTGGAATTGTTCACCAACCAGGTTCCCTGTAGCAGGTTCTCTTGGAGTGACATAGCTCCTTAGCCACCCCACAAGGGACAGAGGGGGTGGAAACAGAAAGAAATGGTTGTTGATTTAAAAAATATGTGGCACAGCATCCTCACTGGTATTCTTTCAATCATCTCTTCCTCATCTGTCCCTCTGAAATAACTTGTGTACCTACAAGCAAGAGATAATCATTTTCTTCTTGCTTTTGTCTTCTCAGAACTTTCAGGAGAAAAAAAATCCATTCGCAGCATTACATAAAAATAAAACGATTTTAATGAAAAGTGCTGTAATCGGATTAAAGAAAGCACAAAAGGTCAGTTTAGATTAATATACTGTGTAACCTTTCTATTCCCTGTAAAATTCTTGGAATACCAATACAAGTTGGTTTGCCTCATTTCCTGAGTTTTGTTGTGATGCCATGCCTGCTATAAAAGAGGAATTTTCATATACACATAAAACGCCATAATTGTAAGAATTTGAACTTACTGTAATTACCAGATACTTTACCAAGGACTTTACACATATCAGCTGATTTTGTTATCATAACAAGTGATATAAGTATCATGATCATCATACTCATTTCTAAAGGGCAAAAAGAAAGGTTATGCAGCTCACCCCAGGTCATGCAGCAAGTATGGAAAACAGGATTCAGATTCTCCTGTTGCCCTTGCCTGCACTCTCTGAGCCGGCAAGATATCCATGTGATGCACGATCCTATTCTACATAGATTACTCCATCAGTCCACCCAGCCCCATGAAGTGAGTTCTTATATGTAGGTCTGCAGTTTCTTATCTAAGACCCTTGAGGCCAGATGGATTTCAGAATTGAGAAGCTCTGAAATTTTAGCAAGAAAATGTGATTCATATACCATATGTAATATAAGGCTCCTAGTGAGGTCTGGGGCAGTACTTCATCATCAGTGTAAATATTTATACCAAATGGATTATGGAGAAATATTTATATCACTGTCAATATTTCTACCAAGTGGGATAAATGCCCCTATAGCAAGTAAGTAATCGAGCCATGATTTGAGCCCTGGCTATGTGACTTGGGGTCTGGTTTCTAGGGTATGGATCTCTCCTTTTATTTAGTTCTACCTCTACATGCAGTGGCACGGCTTTGCTTATCAGCTGCTTACCTCGTTCTAGGCACTATGCGAGGCATTTTGCATATCTCATCTCATGAAATTCTCTCAACTGCCTTAGGACATAGGAATCTGCTTCACTTCTCAGCTGAAGTAACCAAGACTCAGATATTAAGTAATTTACCCATCATTAGGATGTAGCTTGGCAAGATTTGAATCGAGGTCTGCTGGACTTCAAAACGCCACACCAATTTAGTATTTACAATGAAAGCGCAACACCTTGAGGAGCCTAACACACTGCCAGCACCTTGGCACTGACACACTCAGCCACACTGGCTATAGTTCTGCTCCCTGGGCAGCTGGAGCTCTGTGCTCATCATGCCCTTTGTCACTGATACTCCTGATCTCAAGCAAGGGTTAGGTTCACTCTTCCTGATGGCAAAGAACAATATGAGATTCAGCTAGGAACACTCAGCAGAGTTGCTTTCATCTTCTTGTTCCTATTTCTTGTGAAAAGAAGCCCCAGTTCATCAGATGGGATAATCCATTCATATCAGTTCCAAGAGATTCAGGACTCTATTACTCCTTTCTTGCACTGCTATAAAGAACTACCTGAGACTGGGTACTTTATAAGGAAAAGAGGTTTAATTGTGCTCATAGTTCTGCAGGCTATTCAGGCTTCTCCTTTGGGGAGGCCTCAGGAAACTTACAATCATGGCAGAAGGCGAAAGGGAAGCAGGCACATATTTACATGGCCAGCAGAAGAGAGAGAGAGCAAGGGGAAAGTGCTACACACTTTCAAACAACCAGATCTTGTGAGAACTCTGTCATAAGATAGCACTAGGGGGATGGTGTTAAATCATTTGAAACCACACCTGTGATCCAATCACCTCCCACCAGGCTCCACCTCCAACAGTGGAGATCACAATTCAATATGGGATTTAGTTTGGGACACAGAGCCAAACCATATCAAGGACATTCACCACTGACACAATTTTGTTTCACTAGCTTTTAAGACTCTCTTGGGTGTCTGCTGATAGCAGGGGAAAGAAACACATAACAAAGGAAGATTTTCTATGATTCTCCCCTAGTTGTACTGAGAGGCTGCTGAGGGCCTGAGAGGTCTTTTGCAGGTAAATGCCACCACAGATCATCTTTTTATTCTTTCCATTTTGCCACATAATTATGGCAATTTCATGGCTGGAATTTTAGCACAATCCAAACAATACCATATGTGGTTCTGATGTAGATGTACCATACCATTTAGTGAATCGTTATTATGTACTAGATACAGCTAAACATGTACAGAAACACATCATTCAATCTCTCTTATCACCTCAGGCAGGGATTATTAAAGATTTATTAACACATTTAACAGATGATGAGACTAAGACTCAGAGAGACTAAATTTCCATAGCTAAAGTGAGCCACAGATCCAGGATTCGAACCCAGGTCTGTCTGAACCAACAGCCTCTGCTAGGAACTCCAGCACCTCTCTCAGAGTCATTCTCATTACCCCAACAGCAACTGCACTTGTAATGCCACATGCCTAATTTGGGTACAGAAATTCTCAGCTCTGTGTATTATATAAGTTCTGTTATCCAGCTGTTTGGAATTGTCTCTGGTATCACTTATAATTTAATCTAACTACACTTAAAATATTCAAACACATGTTGGTCGGCCAAATCAAATTTACTGGTTGGTAAAGGAATGTTATATTCTACTGCGATTAACTTATTTCATCTCAGAAATATATATGGGATTGAAACAGGTATTATTATCATGTTGCAAATGAAAAAAACTATAGCAGAGAAAGGTAAACAGGTATGTCCAAACAAGTTTATTTATTCATTTAATCATTTGCTATGGGCTATTTTATGTCCTGTCCCCAAAAGATATGTGAAGTTCTAACTTCTAGTACCTGTGAATATGACCTTATTTGGAAATAGGTTCTTTACAGAGGCAATCATATTAAAATGAAGCCATTAGGGTAAATCTTAATCTGATATGATTGCTGTCCTTATGATATAGTTTAGATATTTGTTTCTTCCAAATCTCATGTTGTAATGTGACCTCCAGTGTTGTAGGTGGGCTTAGTGAGTGACCTTTGGGTCACGGGGGGAATATTCCTCATGAATGGCTTGGGGCTGTCCCCTCTGTAGTGACTGAGTTCTCACTTTGCTATTTCACATGAGAGGCGGTTGTTTAAAGGAGGCAGGCACCTCCGCCTCTCCCTCTGGCTCCCTCTCTTGACATGTGACATGCCTGTTTCCCCATCACCTCTGCCATGACCAAAAGCCTCCTGAGACCCTCACCAGAAGAACATGCTGCTGCCATGCTTCTACAGCCTGGAGAACCATGAGCCAAATAAACCTCTTTTCTTTCTAAATTACCCAGCCTCAGGTACTCTTTATAGCAATGCAAAAGTAACTAACGCACCTTATAAAAGGTGGAGATTTAGACACAGAGACAGACATGAACAGAGGGAAGATGGTGTGAAGACACACAGGGAGAAGCTAGCCACGTGGCTGGAGTGATGCACAAGCCAAGAAGCACCAAGGATTGCTAGCAAAGGCCAGTGGTGGGGGAGGCAAGAGATGATTCTCTTCTAGACCTATCCAAGGGAGCATGGCCTTACCACACCTTGGTCTTAGACTTCTGGACCCCAGAACATGAGACAGTAAGTTTCAGCTGTGTTAAGCCACCCCATTTTGGGTATTTTGTTAGCACACCCCTAGGACACAAATACCATCATTATATATGAGGGCCCATCAGGTGCACAGCATCGTACTAGGCTACAGACAGAATAAGACACAGGATTTACAATCATGCATTGACAACAGATGTTTAATAAAAAATTCCACAAATAAATATTCATGGTTGCGCTATGCACTGTGAAATAAAAGAGAATTCCTTGGCATAGGGACGCTAGATTCTAACCTTATCTGGCAGTCAGGGAAGGTTTCCATGAAAAAAAAAAAAAAAAGAGCTTTAAAGCTGAGGCCAAAAGGGTCTCAGGAGTTGGGGAAGGGTATTTAATGATCATGAACAAATATTCTAGGGAAATAAAATAGTTTGTGAAGTCATGAATACAAGGACAAAAGGAAAGGTTTGGGGGAAGGCAGGGGAGAGAGCCAGGGGCCTGAGGATGCTCACAGACGTCCGTGTTCAGCAAAAACCTCCTGATTCCAACTCCTTGTCGAATTTCCACCTCCCACCCAACCTGAGCTTCCGTCCTTGAGGATCTGCAACGTGCAGGACCAGCCCTATCAGAAGAGCTGATAATTTGTACCACACAGCCAGCTTTGCACTTGGGCACTCAAGGCCACCAACCCCTCTCCTTGCCTAAGTCTCAGTCAGAGGGGCACCCACCAGGAAGATTAATGTGACTTGCTTTGGGCTTAGCTGCCCTTTAGCCAATCTCAAGGGTCCTGAAAAGGTCTCCTTAGTTACAGTCAAATGGTCTGTAACTTCAGTTTATGGCTGTGTCTTTTTTCAGTTTCTTACATTTCATGACTTTGAGTTCAGCTTGAGTAAAAGGAGTATTCTGGTACAATAGAAAAGGAATTGATTTATTATCCCCACTCCCTCAGACATGGAGGCTATGGCAACATTGAGGCACAGTGCCTGGCTCTCTGGTTTTTCTTTCGGATCTCTCATTTCCACAGTAACCTTCACCTTGGACTTTTTATGGTTCAAATAAAGAGAAAAGTAATAGTGTCTGCTTCAAGTTAAAGTTCTTGTGAGGATTAAGTAAAAAAAACATTTAGAGTATCTGGCCTTTAGTAAGCACCTCATTGATGTTAAGTAACATTATATTATTAATATTGTTATTATTCCTATTAATTAAAGCCTTTTACAATACGGGCACCCTTTAAGACTTTCAGGTGACTAAATACATTCACATAGTTCAGGTGACTAAACATATCCACATATTCTTCATAATCAAGACTAATCGAGGGTAAGTGATTACTGGCTATGATGTTAATTAACTTTCTCCAGTAAAAAGGAACGGAGGAAAACTCTGCACTGAAACAGCTGATTGCAATACAATGAGGTCTATTACGCAAAGTCTCTCGCAGGGGGCCCTCTGCTTTCCACTCAGAGGAAAAAAGTTAAGAGAGCAAAGAGATCACCACTCCCTTCCTTTTTAATTAGAACATACTAAGAAGATGAAAATGCGTAATAAGGCTCTGCAGTAGTTAAGTGTAATTTGCGCAATGTGTGTCTGGGGACTCTCCATCATTGCTCCAAGACGCAGAGAGCGCTGCAGTGAGGAGCTAGCTATGTCAGAGCCTGGCACCATCAAGAGTTCAAATCTCAGCTGCGTCACTTACTAGCTGTGAGACATTTACAAGGCCATTAACCTTTACTGAGCCTCAGTTTCCTCATAGGTAAATATGACGATAACGACACCTGTATCTCAGTATGGTTGTGAAAGTTGGTAATGTGATAAATGAGGCTACTAACGCCATATGTTGAAAATATGACACATCTGAGGTCATGATAGGTACTCAATGGGCATTAGCCCTTGGTGTTATTTTGGGAAAACTCAGGCATCTGGCACAGATTCTTTCATGTGTGAGATCATGGGTCAGAAGAGATTTGAAGGGGACACTGAGTGGATGGCAACACTTTGTTTTGCGAGTTGAAGACTGAACTTCCAAAATCAAAAAGGCTGTGTGAAATTAGGAGTTAAAACAGGTATGGCGGGGGAAGAGAGAGTAGAGGCAGGAAGAGTCTTAAGCTTTTTTTATTGTACCTTTCAGATTCTAGAAAATTCTTGGCAGTCAGCGTTAAGTGGCTTAGACTAAAGGAGTCAGTATAGCACAATAAGTGAAGAGGCTGTAAACTCAGACCGGCTGGGTTCAGTTCCCATCTCTGCCATTACTAACTGTGACCTTAAGCAAGTTAAATTAGGTGCCTTCATATACTCATCTGTAAAATGGGTGTAAAATAGTGCCTGCTTCTCTGGGTAATTGGCACTTAGTCCAGTGATCAGCATGTGGCAGATATTTAAAAATGTTAACTGTTAACAGACCTGAACTAATTTGTCTGCAAATTAGGAAGACAAATTTGAAGTTTTAGTTGACTATAAGCAATTAATTTGCTTCTGGAATTAATTCGGTTATAACTTGACATCTTATATTCACGTATTAAGTCTGGCCAACATTTTTCCATTTTGTGCTTTTGTTCTTGGAAAGGGGTCCCAATCTAGACCCCAGGAGAATGTCCTTGGATCTTGTGCAAGAAAGAATTCCGGGCAAGTCCACAGAATATAGTGAAAGTAAGTTTATTAGAGAAGAGACAAAAGAATGGCTACTCCACAGGCAGAGCAGAGGCACGGACTGCTTGACTGAGGATGCGTATGGTTATTTCTTGATTACAGGCTAAATAAGGGGTGGATTACTCATAAGTTTTCAGGGAAAGGGGTGGGGAGTTCCCAGAAGGGAAGTTTCCTCTCTTTTTTAGACCATATAGGGTCACTTCCAGACATTGCCATGGCCTTTGTAAGCTGTAATAGCTCTGGTGGGAGTGTCTTTAGCATGCTGATACAGTATAATGAGCATATAATGAGCAGTGAGGACCAAGGGAGGTCACTTTCATCATCATCTTGGTTTTGGTGGGTTTTGACTGACTTCTTTACTGCATCCTCTTTTACCAGCGGGGTGTTTGTGACCTGTATCTTGTGCTGACATCCCATCCCATCCTGTGACTAAGAACGATGCCTAACCTAAGAATGTAGCCCAGCAGGTCTCAGCCTCATTTTACCTACCCATATGCAAGATGGACTCGCTTTGGTTCAAACACCTCTGAGGATGTTAATCAAGCCACTTTGATTTTGATCTTACAGATTCCTGAGAGAGAACCAGTATATGTGAATATTTCAGGTAAGACATTTGTTACAGTGAGGAGTCCAATGCAAAGGCTTAAAGTGCACCAATAATCTCAACAATATTTCACACTACAATCCTAAGAGTTGATATTTACAATATTTGAGATTTATAGAAACCATCACAAATATTCACTGGCTTTGTTCTTTGAGATTCCTTCCTTTGCTCTTTAACAGAGCCTGACTGTCCATTGACTTAGGGAAGGCAGGAATAAAGTTTGCTTTGCTTTCATTTCCAAAATCCCCAGCCTTAAGGGAAATGCAGGTGGCTCTGAATTACTAAGTGGAAAGGTGGAAATGATTGGAATGAGAAATGGTAATACAATAGACATATTAGTGGGTCCTAAAGAGAGGAATGCACTGGAACCTGAACTCTGATTCCTGGTTTTGAGTCCGTGAGAGGGTCAAGAACTCAACAGAGTTTAGAAGACCAAGCTTTGCTGAAAAGATGAGTTGATCTTCACAAGACTTTTGGGAAACTTATAGCCCTGAAGAAAAAAAACAATGGGCAGGTCTTCTTCAAGGTCAACCAAGGTCTCGGACCCACCCTAGGGTTTCCACCCTTATGATGTCATCTAAACCTGCTTACCTCCCAAAGGCCCAATTTCCATATTCCACTGCACTGATGGGTTAGGGCTTCAACATATGAATTTGGGGCAGATGTGCACAATTCAGCCCATAGTAGCCAATCAGCACTGCAGCCCCCATTCTGCCTGCAGAAGTTCCATGCCCAAGTCCCCAGGACCCACCTTTGTACCATAGTTCACCGCCTGGGCTTCTGCTCTGCCAAGAGTAGAAAAGTGCACCACTTTCAATAGTCGCCTGCGCCTACCTCTCTTTAATGTGTCCTCTTCCCTATTTTCTTGCTCAAGTCAGCTGATGACTTTTTACAAAAGGGAAACTCAGATACTTCTGGAGAAAGCAGGAAGGGATGCCCTCTATCTCCTTCTAGTAGCAAGATGCTGGTATCTCTGGAGTTCCGGAGCATCTGCAATTGTATACCTTATGGCTGCTCCCTGAGATCACGGAATTATTTCTGAGATGCGTGGCTGTGGTGATAGGATGAGTAGAATAGCAACCTGGATTCACTGGCCCCCAGTGATGTGGTTTTCACATTGTGCTTGCTCTGTGTAGACCCAGAGTTCCATAGATACACAAGGGAATGGGGATACTTTGTAGGTGTAGCTCTGACCAGTGGTCTAGGTGAGTTTGCTCTTATTGGCTGCTAAGAACAGTTGTTATTTTTTCTTAATAAATTCTATGACCTGGTTGTTAAACAAAGCCATTAAAACTTAAAGTAAATAAACATGCAATTAAATAAATTAGCAAAAATAAAGAAAAATACTCAAAAGTCACCACTTTTAATTATTTTACTACCTTTTTCCATCATCTGTGCTCTTAAGATTCTGTACATCTAATTTAACTGTAAGACAAAACTAATACATATTATATATAACTAATCTGTAACTTATATAATATGTATTACAATATATAAATATATTGCTACTGTGTATCTCTACCCAATTCTGTGTTCAGTGAAACTGACCAAGGTAGGAGTATTAACATACCACAGAAATTGGAAAAAGTTTCCAAACAGAACTTGTCCCCTGAGAAGAACCATTTGTTAATCACCAGGATACTTAACATAGGCTTAAGGGTTTGGAAAATCTTGAGGAAGACCAGAGCAGAAGCGTAGACTGTGAACTATAATATAAGGGCAGGTGTTGGGGACTGGAGCATGGAACTTCCAGAGGCAGAATGGGGGGCTGGAGTAGTGACTCAGTGCTGTGGGCTGAATTATGCACCACCTCAAAATCATATGTTGAAATCCCAACTCTCAGTGTGATGGTATTTGGAAATGGGGTCTTTGGGAGATAATAAGGTTTAGATGAGGTCATAAGGGTAGAAAGTCCATGATGGAATCAGTGTTCTTATAAGAAGAGATAGAAGAGAGTTTGCTGGCTCTTTTCCTCTCTACTATGTGAGGACACAGCAAGCAGCTCTTCAGGAAGAGATCTCTCACCTTGCAAAAAAACAAATCTTGCAGTACCAGCCTCCACAAGTGTGAGAAGTAAATTTCTGTTGTTTAAATCATCCAGGCTGTGATATATTTTTATAGCAGTTTAAGCTAAGACACTGGGTGAGGAACATGAAAACACCACAAGAAGAGTGATGCGGGGCTCTACAGGAAAGGCCAGGGTCCTGCCAATCAGAGCATCCTAACAAGGACACTGGTACCGTAAGAAGCCCTACAGGAGAGGGCACAGGCAGCCGACATATTATCAGACTTCAACCTGTGTCAGTCAGGGTACAATAAGGAGACAGAAAGCACACCAGTTATTTGAGCAGAGAGAATTTAACATCAAGAATTATTATCTGGATACAAAATTGTTACCTGGTTAAGTGAGGTTAAAAAAACAGGACAAAGGTTTCAAGGTGTCAGAATTGCAGAAGTGGCAAAGTCTCCTCCAGGGTTGGAGGAACAAAGGGAAGATCTTAAATTTTTTTAAACTTAGAAACTCCACGGAGGAATCCTGTGAATTGAAACTCAGATCCTTCAGGAGCCTTGTTGCTTGGCTGCAGCTGGACTTTACGGGAATGGAGGAGAGCAATCAGCTGCTTTTTGCAAATGGTGAAAAAACTAGTTTCAGCTGTTGTCGCAGGAAGGTATGGCTGCTGCAGCGCGGGGGGCTGGGTGTGGAGGGGGAGGTCGGTGCGGCTGGAAGATGGCAAGGTGAAGGAGGCAGTCACAAGCCTGAAAGGAAAAAAAAAAAACAAAGGGGCAAGTTCCTGATCTCTCTTGCAGCCACACAGTCTTCCTCTAGCGCCCTCTACTGGCAGTGCCTATTAGAACACCACATGGAAATGTGATTTGCAGAGAGCTCAGAGCGTTGACACCTCTGAACATGGTGTAAGACTGCCCCTTGCAGTGGGAGATGATTAAGCCTAGATAAAAGCAAGCGTCTGAAGCTCAAGGAGAGACAGCCGTTCCTTCTGCCAAATCCGAAACTGAAAGAACAGACGGCCCCAACGCTTTCTTGCCAAAGCATTGCTTTGACTACTCTAATGTCAACTTAGGAAGGGAAAAAACATTGCTTCAGCTTTTTAAGGGTTGAAAGCTTAAGGAGTGGTGTTTGGGAAATGAGTCAGAATTCTGGGAAAAGAATAAAGTAGATACTTGAAAGAGAAGGATCTGAAACCAAGTGGAAGCCTTGATAAGCACATTTCTTGTCAGCATCTATTTAAGTGGCCCATTTAAAATAGGTTTCTGTTAAGCTATTTTTTCATTACATGGGAATTTAGTTATCATATATATTTCAGATTTTCAGGTATATTTTAAGTTTCAGACTCTTCTCTTATTCCCAGCTGAACTCCTAAGAGAAGTGAGAACTCCATATCTCTCCCTTGGCATCCAGTGATTATCAACAAAATCCTAGTAGGTCACCTTTCCTGATAACAATATCTGCCTCGGTAGAAAAAATCTTTTGTCCTCTAGAAAAACAGCAACAGAATCTCAATAGCTATGATCTACTGCTCCCCTTTCCAGGGGAGGGCCAGGCTCCTGGGTTAAATGCTACAGGATGTAACAGTGAAGGAGGTATTGTTCCTGCCTACAAGAGGTCATAATTTAATAGAGGAGGCAGGACACAGCCAAGGCAGTACTTGGAGAAGCCATAATTCTGCCTGGGGGTGGGTTAAAGGGCTGGAAGTAGTTAAAGAGTGTGAAATCTGCAGAGAAAATGGAACATTTGTGGTAGCCTATGAATAAGTAGGAGCTTTCTAGGTAGAACAGGTGAAAACATTCCAGGCAAGGAGGACTCAGTGGTATGAAAGAGGATTAATAATAGGAGAGGCCACAGAGAGGCCTCTGAAGGTAGGAGGAAGCCAGGTCATACAAGCATCTTACATGTTCTTTGAGACATTTGACATTTATCCTGGAAGTGATGGGGAGCCATCAGAAGAAGCTGTTTACGCAGCAGCTATGCAGTCACCAGTGTCTCAGCTGTCCATCTGGCAAATCACACCCGAAACCCAGGCTCTTGCCAGTGATTAATACGTCTCCCTTTTGTTCTACAGTTGGCTAGAGATGGCCCATGACAGAGATACTTTCATTCCCCCAAGAACTGCGCTTCCTACTCCACACGGCTCATTGCACAAAAGCAGTTGCAAAGGCTTAGACACAAAACTGTTGTTACAGATACTCCTGAAAATGCTAAGCTTTGGCTGCTCACAGTGAGGCCTCCAAGGAGTCCCTTCCTTTGTCTGCTTTGAGTTACATTAACTGTTGTTGTGTAACAAACAACTCCAAAGCACAGAGCTTAAAACAACCGTGAATTGCCATTGCTCATGCATCTGCAAGGGGCTGGTGTGGCTCTGCTCCACGTGCTTCTGATACTCCTCCTAGGACCAGCAGGCTATCTTGGGCATGTCTTCCCAGAGATGGCAAAAGAGCCAGAAGGTGAGTGAAACATGTGCATCCTCTTAAGGACCAGGCTCGAAACCATTCACTATGTTATTGGCCCATGTAAATGTCATGGCCAAGCCCAAAGTCAAGACTCATGAAACTACAACCGGCCCACAATGAGACCATCAAAGCTGTGAAAGCAGAAAGGGAGGAGGAATTCAAGCCAATCATGCAATCTACTAGAGCCATCCCAGTGATCTCATTCTGTGGCTCCTTTCTTTCAGTTTCTTGGATGAGCACTAACAGATGAAATCTTGAATTTCAAAATGTCTCAGGTTTCAATTCAGTGGGCTACTGATAGTATATTTCTTGTGGTGGCTTTGCACAGTGTCAACCTGGCTAAGCTGGAACTACATTTTCTGGAGTTCCCTTCCCTGTTCAGCGAGCCCTGGTTAGGGCCAAGAGAGAAATCTGTCCCAGGCTTGGAAATCATATCAAATCATTAGGCACTGTAGTAGCCCATGACCTTGGCATGGTGCAGCTGCCAGGCCTACTTCTCCTTCAGCTTGTGTAGGATTTCCTTTGTCAACTTCTCTGAATCTTGGCCACGTTATACATACAACTCTCTGGTAAAAGGCACCAAGACACCAGTGGGACCTGCATCACTGAAACTGGGAACAAGGGTGTCCGGGGTCATTCTCATGGGTTCCAGTTTGTCCTCTGCTTCCTCTGTCTCATTTCCATCTTTTCTTTCTGATTTATTCCAATGTTGACTTCAGCTCTAACCTCAGATATAGAAGAAATAGCTTTAAGTAGACTGCTTAATAAGCTTTCACAGTTGTTTAAGGTCTAATTCTTATAATAATAAACCTCTCAGTCTGTATTACTCATTTTGATTCTGTTTTAAAAAATCAAACCCTGATATATCTGTAATTAGAATAGGTGATTTAAAATAGCTGAAAGGCAGATTGTGGGTTGGTCCCATTTATTCGTTCATTCATGTTTTCACTCATCCATCTATACATTTACTGGACATCTGCTACATGGTAATCTGGTGACTCTGGATATAAAGGTCTGTAATACACCTCCTATACGATAGAGTTGCTGTTCTGGAGATAATCACAGTCTACAGAGAGCAATGCAATAGAGAAAGAATGATAATGCAATATGGTAACTGCTATAATAAAGAAGCTCAAAGTAGCATATATATAAAAATACAGAGAAAGGTATACCTCATGCTGTTTGGGGCAAAGATCTTCCTAGGAGGCATTGAATGAGCTGCAGTTTGGAGGATGAGTAGAAGGTCACCAACCAACTAGCAGTTTCATTAGCAGTGTAGCTAGGACATGTTATTTAAATTCAGTATCTCAACTTCTCATATTAGAATACAATATTGGTATAATGGTGCCCATATCACTGGGTCAGCGTGAGGATGACCTAAGTCAGTACATATAAAGTGTTTAGAAGAGTGCCTGGCTTATCTGGTGAAGGCTGAAGAAATATAGTTACTTTTGTAACTGTCCCCATGATGATCTTTCTTGTCCTTAGTTTACTGTGCTCATACACATTGCTGGCCTGGAACAATGGAATAATGCTGAGCAAAGCAGTGAATAAGGAAAGATGTGAAAGAACATAAACTCCTGTAGTCTTAAAATGCAATCCGTCTAGTGAGACAAAGGGCTAATTAACACTTCAGAGAATAGTTCGTGATGCCAGTCAAGTTTCCTATAGAAAAACCAATTGTGTATTTAAAATAGTGGCCTTTCTTATCTCTCTTGCCCTTTCCAAAATTCATTATGCTTGTAGAAGTCCTTAGAGACCAAATCTTCTGTGACCATAAAATATCATGCCATCAATAATGACTCTAGCCCCCAAGAAAAGAATCAAGGTGAAACCCAGCATTATATCAGAGCTGAGCCACTGAAAGTGAGGAAGGAAAGAGTGTATAAACTGTGTGAAAATAGTGGGCTTAACCAAAAGAGAAGCCACATGATGAGAAAGATTATAGTGGTGCGGAGGTTGAAGTGTATAAAAAAAGAAAAGAGAGAATTTCACTGACAACGAGGCTAAGATTTATAGGAAAAAGAAAAAAAAACGAAGCAGGAGAAAGCAAGAAGTGTTTAAGTGAGGACTAAAATTTTCAAAGTCATTTGTGGGCGTGTGAAAAAAGGAGGGGGCCACGGATTTCCTAGAACTCAAACTGGGAGGAATAAGAAGCAAAGTTTAGGCAAACAGAGAAAGGCATAGAGGAGATCATATCAAAGGCAACTTTAATTACACAAGGGAGGTTTCAAGAGGGGCAGGGAGAAAAATTAGCATAGAAAGCCGGCCCTGAAAAATCAGAGGCCAAGGTGTTATGGAGACAAAGGAAGATAGCTTTAAGAATTCATGAAAGAAAAAGCTTATGATGAAGAGAAAATTTCTCCCCCACCACCCAAAAAAGTCATGAAAGGAACCCCCGGGAAAGGATGGCTGCATTCCACAATATTTATTGAGTGTCTGTAAGAGACCATATGCTGAGGTCTGTGCTGTTGTTGGAGATATTAAACAACAATGACACCCACCACCATCATCACCATCATGACCCTCAAATATTGTTCATGTCTAGTGATGCACAGCTGAGCGTGTCTACTTTTCCACTGGTTTTACGGAGGATATTTTATTCGATCCTCACAACAGCCCTGTGGGAGTATAGAGGGCAGATATTCTTTTAATTTCATACACGAGGAAGCGCAAGCTCAGGGCGATCAATGAATGGTCCATTTGACGCAGAGGCCAGATGCACAGCAGGACCCAGGCTCCTGACTCCTGTTCCCCGACCCGTCCATGCCGCTGCCATGTAATGGGTACCACTTGTGATGATTAAACTCAGAGCATTTTCTGTGATACTTACTAATCTGTATTTCTATTTTTTACTCCCAGAACATTTTTCTTCTAAGAAGCCCGAGGCATTTTAAACATTTTGAATTCTGATTCATTCAACCATCCTTGGGAGGCATAGAATGACACACAATTCCCAAGAGGCAGGTGCTTAATGGAAAAACAGAAATACAATTTACATGTCCCTGTTTAAAAAATAAACTGACCTCGTAGTAGGCAAGTAAATGTAAATCAGTAATGAAATGAGGTTCGAACCAATAATGAAGTCAGAACATAGTGAGAGAGTCCCAAGGAAGATCTGGAACATTTGTATTCAAAGCCATTTGCCCAAAGGGTCCCAAGTTCAAGAACATGAAAGCCAGGCCTGACCACACAGACCAGTCAAATACACAGGATCAGAAGGATGTCAAGGCTGGACGCAATCCTCGAATATTGGTCTTTACAATATGGCCAGTTTTTTCCCCCTCTTCTCATAATTGCATTTTTTTCATGCCATAGGGCATAAATTAATTGATTTGGTTTGTCAGAAACTCATATTTTTGGGATTCTCTGGTTGTCTAAGTTTTGACTTCCTAAATATACATGAGTGTTTTCACAGGTTTGGTTTGTACTAAGACAAATTAGATCTTTTTCAGAAAAGTAAGTAACATGAACATTAATATTTCTTCTTTTACTGAAGATTCCTATTTATGGCTGACTTCACTTACCTACAGCACAAGCACCAGTCTGGACTGCTGCCTTCCTTCCTTTCCTCCTTCCTGGAACATCCTTTCCTTCAGAGGGTAGCAATGATCCCCAGATTTCTGTCTTGCTGCCTATGCAGGTGGAGAAAGTCTTCAGTTCGCCTACTCCATCTCATTCTCCACACTACCACCATGGAGGGCGTTTTACATGCGGCTCTGACCATGCCAAGTCTTTCCTCAAAGCATCTCAATGGGGCCTCGCTGTCTCTAGGATCAACCTCAGGACCCTTAATTTGGTGAACAAGGCCCTTCCATTTCTGACCCTGCCTTCATCACCAGTCTTTTTTTTTTTTAATTTTAATTTATTTAAGTTTCAGATATGGGAGGCTCATGTCTGCTTCCATGTCTTTGCACATGTGTGATTGGAGTGCAATCTTTTTCTTTTCTTTTCTCTCTTCTCTACCTCCTTAGGCCTGTGAGCTTCTATACATCCCCCATGTAAGACGTTCCACCTATTTGTCCCTTACTTCTCTATCTCACACTTACCCTGATAAAATTTAATTTCCAATTTCCTTATCTATTTCTTCTCCTCAAGCAATAATAAAACATGTACCACATATGTAATTTTAAATTTTCTAGTAGCCATATTTTTAAAAAGTTAAAGTCCCAAGTGGTTAAACTTTAGTAATATATTTATTGAACCCAACATATCCAAAGTATTGCTATTTCAACATGTAATACATATGTAAATTATTCATGGGACATTTTTCATTTTCCTTTTTACATTAAGTCTTAGAAATCTGGTATGTATTTTATACTTACAGCACATCCTGATTAGGATGCTAAATTTGCCTTGGAAGTATTTGTCCTGTATTTAGATTTCCTAATATTTAGAATTTATAAAAGAGACCCACATTTCTATTCTTCCAAGCATATGTAAAAGTTTTCCAATGATGGAAATGAATGTTTACTTTTAAACTAAAATTAAGTGAAATCAAAGAAAATTACAAATGAATCTCCTCAGTGGCATCATTCACATTTCAAGGGCTCACAGTTGCAGGTGGCCAGAGATGGGCTACTATTGGGAGCACAGGTCCAGGCAGTGAGGTGTGTAAGGTCTGGTGGTCCTTCCAGCTACACGGCTCCAGGGGCCACCCTTCCCACTGTGTTCTGTCCTTTGATGGGACAGCAGGGGTACAGTGTCTCTCTCCTCTCCATGCTTCTAGCACCCAAGACAGACCCTGACATACAGCAGGCACCAAATACATGTCTGAATAAATGAATAGTTGGGGATGCAGGTGAGAAGTGAGAACAAAAGAAATGAATTTCAGCTGGGCTCTCAAGTTTCCATTTTTAATGAAGATGTGTGAGCATGAAGAAGCTCCCAGGTTATCCTTCTGAGTGACAAGAGATGTCATCTAGTGAGATTAAAAAGAACAAAAATCCCTTAGCTAACTTTATTTCCAAAAAGTTTGCCCAATTTTTAAGTGTCTCTGTGATTCTGGATTCCATCCAGCTCCAATATGGTACTGTCAGGCCTTGAAAGAATGAGATTTCAGTGGCAGGCTGGTCCCCAGAGGAAAGAAGTTCCAGAAATGTGACAAGGGTTTTAACAGTTTTTTTTTTTTTTTTTTGGGAAGACATAAGAGCTTTGAACACTTCTGTAATAAGCTTAAAAAGTGAGTTTGAACATCTAATTGCTTTGGCCTTGGTAGGGGTTATGCTAGGACGATGCACAGGCAGATGGCAAAGAGAAACCTAGTAGACCTTCTCATCCCTTGCATGCAAAGAGGCACTCCCTCCTGACAACTCCCCAGCCCTGAAACTAGGAGAGAAAGAACAGAGAGAAGGGGAGGGAATGTGGAAGGGTTTGGAGACCTGAAAAAATATGGTGTGTACTGGAAGGGCTGTGGCCACACTGACAGTTTATTTGAAACAAAGTGTTCGCAAATCACTGCCCTTTGCCTCACATGTTTAATTGGTGGACTAAGACGGAGAGCCCATCACTGCTAGAAGCAAAGCCACAGAGATGAGTAGTTTGAACCTGATTTAGGGATCATGTGGCTTCTTGAAAGAGACAAGGTAGCAGGCTTATGTCTCAGCTGTTTGGTTCCCCAGCCAACCCCTGCTACAACTGCGCCTGGTTTGAGGCAAGAACTCAGTGACCACTTGAAGGTCTGGGAGTCTCCCTGCCAGTCGTTCTCGAACTTCAGCTGACAAATGGCTCCTACCCAAATGAAAGGATCCAAAGAGAGCAAGCACTTTGGCCCATGGCACTGCCCAGGGCCACCAAACTGCCTTATACTCATCTTTATTTACCATTATCTATGCCTAAAGTCAAAAATAATCCATTTATTCTCATCCTTAGGGAATATATTTAATTCCTTGTTGGAGGGACAGACATCTCAGCTTGCCTTTATCCACTCATCAGCACCAGATGGAGATGGGAGTGGATTGAATTACGTGAAGCAAGCAGTGCCTAAAATCTTTTGCTTCCCCTCCCCAGACCAGTGCTGTATGGATTCAGTGTTCTATGAGCTAAAGCAGCCACAAAGTAGAAGGTAAGCTGAACCACTGCCATCAACCAATACGCTTACGTCTAGGAAATCCTTTCAGGTAAGAAGCAAATCTAGGGATGGGCAAGGGCAGAGAAAAAAAGAGAGAAAATTAGAAAACACTGTGCCTATCTCTATGTAGTAAATGCTGTGATATGCAACCCAGGTCTTGCCTTCAGGACAAAGGCACTAATTCCTCTCACTTCCCCAGCTGCTTGGAGTGCTTCTTTCTGACTGTGCACAGCTGAATCTCTCCCCAGGAATTGCCCTCATGGTAAGGGAGCTGCCTCAGCCAAGGGCACATTCATTCCTCGGGCAGCCTACAATTAATAATTGATCAGTGTGGAGGTGCAATGGCTAACCCCACTGCCTCAATTCAAGACGAATCCAGAGGGCCTCCCCAGCTCTAGAACTCTCCGTGGGATCGGCTGAGGCCTTTGTTGAGACTGCCTGGCAGCTCGGCCCCACGCTGCTCAATGCTGCTTCCAGCTCCTTTCTCTCTAGCACTGGAAGAAATCATCTTTGCTTCAGCTGAGCACCAGATGAAATAGCTGGCTTGACGTCAGGGTCCATGGTTTAAGAAAAATACTCGTCTTCAAATACTAGAATCAGCTTCCCTAGAAAAAAATGTTTGTAGCAACCCAGCCTTATGAGGGGATAGAGTATTTAGATCTGCCAAATCATTCTGCATCCTGCAGCATAAAACATAACATGCAGAATGTCTTTTTTGGGGTGGGACAGGAATTAGTCTGTTCTTATGCTGTTATAAGGAAATACCAGAGACTGTGTAATTTAGGAAGGAAAGAGCTTTGATTGACTCACAATTCAGCATGGCTGGGGAGTCCTCAAGAACCTTACAATTACGGTGGAAGACGAAGGAGAGTCAAGGCACCTTCTTCACAGGGTGGCAAGAAAAAGAAGTGCCAAGCGAAGGAGGAAGAGCCCTTTATAAAACCATCAGCTCTCGTGGGAACTCACTCACTAACACGAGAACAGCAGTGGGAAAGCCACCTCCATGATTGAATCACCTCCACCTGGTCCTGCCCTTGACACGTGGGGATTATGAGGATTACACTTTGAGGTGAGATTTGGGTGGGGACACAGAGCCAAATGGTATCAATATAGGTAAACTCATTTAACTTGTAGCTATGTATGTTGTGGCTTCCATTTATGCATACATCACCCTCAATAGACTGTGAATTGTCTTGTATCCCTTATTCATTTTTCTGGTTCAGGATATGGCATGAATAACTGCTCTCTCCCTATATATATGAGTATATATGTGTATATGTGTGTATGTATGTGTATATAGATATATACACATATATATAATTACTCTCTATATGAGTATATATGTGTGTATACATATACACACATATATACACATATATACAGAGAAATGTGTATATATGTATACATATATACACACATGTATACACACATATACCTATATATTCGTTTGAGACAGAGTCTCACTCTGTCCTCCAGGCTAGAGTGCAATGGCACTATCTCAGCTCACTGCAACCTCTGCCTCCTGGGTTCAAGAGATTCTTGTGCCTCAGCCTCCCGAGTAGCTGAGATTACAGGCATGCGTCGGCACGCCTGGCTAATTTTCTGTATTTTTAGTAGAGACGGGGTTTCATCATGTTGCCCAGGCTGGTCTCAAACTCATGAGCTCAGGCAATCTGCCCGCCTCGGCCTCCCAAAGTGCTGGGATTACAGGTGTGAGTTACTGCATCCAACCTAGCTGTTTAATATTTGAACTAAAGGTGTCCCTTGTTCTTCGTCCATTCTGGGACATTAGAGACCTTCTAATAACCTGCCTTGAACTGCCTGGACCTTCTCATTGACAGTGACTGTTCTTGCCTTCCATTTAGCCACAGCCTTTCATTCATTATTTTGATAGCTACTTCTTAGGCATCTTATCTGTGCACAAGACATAGTCTTTGTCCTCACAGGACTTATATTCTAGAAGAAACTACAGATAAAGTATTACACAGAGTGCTCTGTGGTTACAGTTGTGGTGAATTCCCCTAAATGCATACTCACTATGCAAGGAGAGCTTACAAGAGTGAGACAAGCTAATCTGAGAGCTCAGCAAAAGCTTGTTTTGGGAAATAAGTTTTAAGCTTAGGCTGAAGGGTGAGTAGAGTCAGCCAGAGCAAGGGGCAGGAGGAACACTCCTAGTCTGTGTGCATACTGGGGACCTGGGTGGGTGGCTGGGGCATGGGAAATGCAGGGGAGGAGGCTCCAGGATGCCCTGGGGACACGGGAAATGGACCACTCATACTATGCCATGCTGAGGATTTTGGATTTTCTTCCAAGGGGCAGAGGTTAAGAAGTAGAAATGCATTGAAAGGTTTATAAACAAGACAGTCACATGCTCAGGTTCCAGTTTTCTAAAGCATTGCTTTGGTTCCTGCTTTGAACAGGTGTAAGAAGAGATCTATAAGATTAACAGTCATTTTAAGACAAAGTCATTTTAAGACAATGATGATGGTGGCTTGGGAAAGAGCGAATTTTTGATATATTCAAAAGTGTATTAATGGAGATTTGGAGCCTGATTGGATCTGGAAAGGAAGGATTTGAAGATGAGCATTTAACAAGGTCATGTCTGGGACTATTTTCCCCATTTCAGAACTTTTCCTGGTTGTGGAAATGACAGTATTCATCACCATAGTAACAAGTACACATTTTTTTTTTTCAGGTGAAGAGCATTCTTCACAATTAGATAGACTTCAGCTCTAGGAGAACAGAACAGAGTGTCTACAAAGCTTGAATTAACATAAGGGTTAAGGCGGGGATTGGAATAGCACGCTGGATGCCAGAATGTTATCTGCATTGGCTCCGTTCTATTGAGGCAAGAACACCAGGCTACATAGCTACGCTTTTGCTGTGTGAACGAGAATACAACCTCCTTCTCACAGTACTGCTGAGAGTCACTGAAGTCAGTGGGAGAAGGATAAACTCTTAGTTCTGATTTTTCATTTTTCTTCATTTCAGAAATGATTCAGCTCTTGTCTCTCTTCAGTGTCACTTACAATGATGAAAGTCGAGAGAAGAACAAATTCTACTCCATGTCATTGAAGATCATAACCTTTACCACCTAAAACACGCAACCGGCTCAGAGAGTACAACCTCTAATCAGGTCCTAGAAGTTGCCACCCTATCACTCTAACTATGGTGAGAGGAGCCACATGGAGCAAGATCTATATGAACGGGTTGACAGCAGCTTCTTACTCCAAACGCTGTGTGTTAATCCATTCTTGCATTGTTATAAATAAATATTTGAGACTAGATAATGTATAAAGAAGAGAGGTTTAATTGGTTCACAGTTCTGCAGGCTATACAAGAAGCAGGATACAGGCGTCTGCTCTGGGGAGGCCTCAGGAAGCTTCCAATCATGGCAGACATTGAAGGGGGACGAAGCATGTCAGATGGTGGAACAGGAGAGAGAGAGAAGGTGCTACCCACCTTTAAACAACCAGATCTCGCAAGAATGCACTCACTATCACGAGGACAGCGCCAAGGGGACGGTGGTAAACCATGCACGAGGGATCCGCTCCCAAGATTCAATCAGCTCGCATCAGGCCCCACCTCCAACACTGCAGCATGAGATTGGGATGGAGAATGGATCCTAGATATCACACTGCAGTGATATCTCAAATCATGTAATACATGTATTAAATCAGCAGGTGTTTATGGAACAAATTATAGGCCTGGGAAAATTTATGAAACAGTGTCTAGCATGTATGACTGAAGCTGCTAAGAGGAAATAATAAGAACTGCACGATGGGAACTCTGCTGGAGCTGTCCAGGAAAAGGAGAACAAAAATAGACAGATGTACCTCTCGGATCTTTCGCTAAAGCAGTGGCCCTGTAAAGAGTCCACAGAAAAATCCATGAGTCCTAAACTCTAAGGCACTGGAAACCCCAGCCTCAGGGTCTTCATCTGAAAACTGCTCATTGGATTGCCAGAGACCCTTCAAGGTCCCTTCCGTATTTTGCTGGGATTTCGTATTTTACTGTGAGGTGTGTCTTGTTCTCCCATGATCGTTGAGGGCTCACACATTGCGAGGAATCTGCTTCACTGAAAGGCAAAATTGATTTGGGCTGTGGCCTAACCCTTGCCTTCAGGGAAGTATCAGGCAAAGATTTCACAATAAATGAGATCACACTGTTCAAAGTGAAGAGACAAAGTATTGCTTCTTTCTATGATATTTAAACAAAATATCATCAGGATATTGCTTAGATGCAATGATTTAAATTTTAGGTCTTCCCAAACAACCTGTCTACAAGTATGCACAGGATAAAAAGATGTTGATAGAAACACTGAGAAATTCTGTCACTCCTAAAGATATTGCTGACACAGCCAGAGCCAACCCTGGAGGCACGCTGTAAAGTCCCATCAACCATAAAAAATGAAACTCCTCATGAACAATGCACAACGAATGAACGAACTAATAACTTCTCGGCTGTCAAAACCTGGGGAGTGGCCCCGTGTGACCCACCCTCCTAGTGGAGCAGGGACTAGCCCAGGGAAATGGCATCTGGGACACCAGACTCCTAAGAGAATACCCTGATGTAATGGATTCTTGGAGAAAGTTTCCGAAAATCAGTCAAAGGAAAGCATTTCTGATTTTTTCCATTCCTCAGCAGCCTTTTGGCATTGTCTTTTCCTCATTTACTCCACCTGCACAAACCCCAAGAATGATCTTTCATGACATCACGCTAAATTAGCCTCTCGTTTGAGGCGACCGCTTTCTGTGATTTGAAGATTGCAAAACAAGAGAAATAAAGCAAAATCAAAAGCAAAACAAAACCTAATACTTCAGTGGCTATATGTAGGCCAGGACTCAGCTCCTGCCGTTGGCACATCTACCTCTAGGACCGAATCTTATCTGATCATTTCCATGGCAACAGCTGTGGGATTAGAATAGGATGAAGGTTTAGGAAGAGTTGCTGGAATTCAGTTCTAGACCAGTGAGGATTATTTAACTATACACTTGCGTTGCCATGGTAACGCAAATTTACAAATCAGGCAGGATTTTTGTAGCTAAGCAGCACAGTATTATATTCTTAGGCCTGCTTCAAATCTCCCTGTTCCATTTCCTCTCTCACTGGGAGAAGATATCCCACCAGACACAATTTAATTATTCCCCAAATACTATTTTAATGTTTAAGGCAGAAATATGGATGGGCTAGGACCAGGACGAAAGTAATTATTCTTAAAATGCTTTTTGGTTTTATTTTTTAAAAGCAAAATGCTGTTTAATCTAAAGAGAGAGAATCTCAAAAATATGATAGGAAACATATGCATACAAAGGTCAATTAAGACCCATCTAAATCCAAGCCAAAATTATGCTAATTCAGAAAGAACGATATCTATTTCTTGTCGGGTAAGTCATGCCTAGACTTTGAATTCATTTTATAGGGAGTTCATGTCAGGGAATCAGAAATGCTTCATCTTTAACCACTACTTTAGGATTTATAAACCACTTTGATTTCACAATAAGCTTATGTGTATGGAAGAGCAGGGGTCAAGACCGGCATTTAGAGATGAAGAACTGTGGTCCAAAGTGGCTGTGTGGCTTGCCTGAGGTCAGGCAGTCTCTATGTATGTCCCATATTTTTTTTTCAGCTCTTTGCTCTGTTAATGGAAATACCCATCAGAACTTCAGCAAGGATTTTACTTAACTCCTTATAATGTTACTTGCAGAACTCCTTAGAAATGAGCTTTTAGAAATATTCACCAGTACTTTCTTCCCCAACCCCCTGTGTTCTTGGAGGAGTGATGTCTTGCAGCATGTTCTTTGGCCTGGGAAGACCTACGACGGCTCTTTGGCCTGGGAAGACCTATTTTTGTAGAAGTTGGGGTGGGAATGAGTATTACAGCACTTCTTAGAACACACTTGTACGGGGGCCATGTAAATGTGCCAGGAATCACAGCTGTGGCAGAGCTGCTCAGTACATGACTGGGGGCAGCTCTGGCAGAGGCCAAGGACATGACAAAGGGTACGGTGCTGAGACCCTCACTGGGTTCAAGGTCAGGGGGACCAGCCACCCGAGGGGATTTATGTGGAGTCCTCGAGTGCTGGGCCGGGACTTTTAAGGACTAGTCTCAGAGGCTGGGTGGTGCTGCCCACAGAGCAGGGTTGGATGTGGTCCAGCTGTGGAAAGAAGGCCATTCGTAAAGGCTGGGCTGAGGAACGGCCACACCTCCCATCACATATCCCACTGGTGTGGAGCCCAGAGGAAAGTCGGGCTTTCCTGAGACTGAGATCTAGTTCCACCTGTCACTAGAAATGCAGCGTCAGGCCAATTACTTCATTTCTCTAAGCCTCTGTTTTCTCCTCTGTAAAATGGTGGATAACTGCAGTCTATTATAGAGGTCATCACCCTAGTCTCATTCAAAACTTTTATTTCACAGCTGAGGAAACACATGTGCAGCAAAATCAAGGGCTGTCCCTCACCCACGGACCCTGTACCCCAGCCCCATTCCAGCTCGTTAGTACCAGAACCAGTGTTCAAACCTGTATGTTGAGAATGAAGGTGGGAGCTTACTCTGATCCAAAGTTTAAGGACAGGGAGTATTTTCTTTTCATCTGATATCACTTTTGGGCAACTGATAATGTTAACAGTGTATCAAAACTGCATCTAGCCAGGGCGAGAAGTCTGACCCTGGAAGAAAGTAATGTGAATGATGCTAAAATCAGGGCTACTTCCAACAGCCTGAGGGTGAGACAATGGCCTGACTCTGGCAGTGTCAGTGTAGTCAGCCTGAGAGCAACTTGGATTTTTCTATTCCACAGATGGCTTTTCCTAAGAGTAGTAACCCTCCCAGAAAATTTCCAGTATACAATATGAAATTACCAACGATAGTCTTCATGCTGTACCTTAAATCTCCAGATTTATTCATGCTACATTAACTGCAATCTTGAACCTTTTAGCCATCACCTCCCCAACTCCCCCACCTGTCTATCTCTCAAGCCACTGGTGACTACCTTTCTATTCTCTGCTTCGAGGAATTCCAATTTTTTAGATTCCATATATTAATGAGGTTGTGCAGTATTTGTCTTTCTGTGTCTGGCTTATTTCACTTAACATAATGTCCTCCAGGTTTATCAATGTTGTAAATGGTAAGATTCCCTTCTTTTCATGGCTGAATATTTTCTTATATATGGAATATATATATATATCTCTCTCCACATATACTACTATATATACATAAAACCACACACACACACACACACACACGTATATATATAATTTCCAGCATTTTTAAGAGAGTAGATTTCAGGTGCTCTCACCACCCACAAAAAAAAAATATGAGGAGACAGACATGTTAATTTGTTTAACTATAGTAATATATGTATGTGAATTTTAAAATATATATCAAAAAATCATGTTGTAGACTTTTAGAAGTGTTGTTGCGAATCATGTTTATTTCATGGTGCTTAACACATGCAAAGAATTGTAGTCATTTTGAAATATCTTTTCGTTGCTGCATTTTGTTTGTATGTTTGTTTACAGCAGAGATTCTCCAAGTGTGGTCCACAGATCCCCAGGAGACTTTTAAGGGTTCTGTGAGCTCTAAATTATTTTTGTAATAACATATTGTTTCAATTTCTTACCATGATAAAAATTCTACTGATGAGCAAGAAAGAAATCGTGGTTAAAACTGCTGGCTATTTTTCAAGAATCAGGGCGATGGCACCAAACTGCAGTAGTCTAAGTTACTGTATTCTTAAGCATCATGTACTTGCCTTATAAAATAAAAAAATGCAATTTTTTTTTACTTAAAAATCATGTTGTAGTCCTTAAATATATACAGTGTTAACCAAAAACATTTTAAAAGGGCATGCAAAAAAAAGCAATAACTTGCATCACAGCTGAAACCATACCCACTTTAGTTATTTCAGAGGATCTGTGAGAGAGAATCAAAGACGCCCTACATTACAGGGGGCCCCACCCCCTGGGCCGCAGACCAGTACTCCTCCTTGGGCTGTAGGAACCGGGCTACTACACAGCAGGAGGTGAGCAGCAAGCCAGGGAACATTAGTCCTGAGCTCCGCCTCCCGTCTGATCAGCAGCAGTATTAGATTCTCATATGCGCATGAACCCTATCGTAAACTGTGCATGTGAGGGATCTAGGTTGCACGCTCCTTGATGATCTCAGGTGATGATGAACAGTGTCAGGATGAAACTGTTCACCCCTCCCCGTCCTCCATCCCCACCCCTGGTCTGTGAAAAAATATTGTCTTCCACAAAACTGGTCCCTGGTGCCAAAACAGTTGGGGGGTTGCTGCCCTACAATATTATTCTAGCCATCTTTCTATTGGTTTCCTACTAACTCAAAAACAGCCATTTAGTATTATCCCCACCTCCATGCTCCTCTGTACCCCTCCATACGCAGATACTCAAAGCCTCACACGTGGCTCACATCACCTTCTGCCACTATCATCCCCATCAGCTGCTTAAGTCGATGCAGGAGTCGTCAGAAGTTAAGTGACTTTCCCCAAGGTTAAGCAGGAATATGCAAAGGAAGAATGGGGCCATCAGTCAGAGAATCATCAAGTCAGAACATGAGCTGACATGGCCTTTGCTTGGAAGGGCCACTTGGGGATCGATTGTGTCTATGGCACAAGTCATGGAGACCTGGCTGCCAGGAAGGAAAACTGCAGAGAACACAACAGAACTCTTCCTATGGAGAGGGTGGGTTGCTGAGTCCAAAACACATGATGACAGCGTCGGTACAAGACTTTAGCCTGGGCAATGTGTTGGGTGTGGTCAAGGCTGTAGTCAGAGAGAGGGTGGAACTTCTTCTAAGCCAAAGTAGCTTTTTTTTTAAAAAAAATACTTTGAGTTCTGGGGTACATGTGCAGAATGTGGAGGTATGTTATATAGGTATAGATGTGCCATGGTGGTTTGCTGCACACTGTCATCTACACTAGGTATTTCTCCTAATGCTATCCCTCCACATCCCCTCACCCCCTGCTATCCCTCCCCTAGCCCCCCAGCCCCCAACAGACCCCAATGTGTGATGTTTCCCTCCCTGTGTCCATGTGTTCTCATTGTTCAACACCCATTTATGAGTGAGAATATGTGGTGGTTGGTTTTCTGTTCTTGTGTCAGTTTGCTGAGAATGATGGTTTCCAGCTTTATCCATGTACCTGCAAAGGATATGAACTCATCTTTTTTATGGCTGTATAGTATTCCACGATGTATATGTGCCACATTTTCTTTATCCAATCTATCACTGATGGGCATTTGGGTTGGTTCCAAGTCTTTGCTATTGTAAACAGTGCCACAATAAACATACGTGTGCGTGTGTCCTTATAATTTGAAATACATGCTGGCTTTCTCATCCCCCAACAATGGGATTACCTGGGAAACACTATTTTTCAGGACAATCCAGTCACATTTATCAACATTCAAAAACACATGACTTTTAACCCATGAATGCTTCCTGGTAATGATACACCAATACACAAAGATATTCATTGTACTATGGTATGTAATAGTAAAACATATAAAATTAAACCCATCCACATTTGAAGATAACCTAAATATCTCTTCATAGAGAATCAGTGATAAAAGTATGGCGCAAATAGTCAACGAGCACCATGCTACTACTAAATAGATGTGATTGGTCTGTATGTGCAAACATGAAAAGATCTCCAAAATACAGCACTAAATGAGACAAATGAAATGCAGAATAGCATGTGGTCCAATTTGTGTAAAAATATAGGCACCATATGGACACGGGCTAAGAATGTGTAAACAATTTCTAAAGCAATCCATGAGAAACCGTTGACAACAGTTACATTTAGAGAGTGGGACAGTAGTTTATAAAGCAGTGGGAAGCATTTATTTCTGATTTTACACTTTTAATTATAATTTGTACACTATGCTCATACATTCCTTATTAGCAAAAATCATTGTATTAGATAAAAATGAAGGGAAGGAACTGAATTGGTGCAGCACACCAATAGAAGTTTGGGCAGGGAAGAGAAATAAAAGAAGAAAGGTAAAGAGAAATGAACTACTTTAATTAGCAGGAACGAAATCTTTATAGAATCTTTCAAAAAAAAATTTTAACAGCTTTGCTGACATATAATTTACATACCATAAAATTCCATACCATTTAAAGCATAGAATCTCATAGTTTTAAAGTATATTTATAAAATTATGCAATTATCACTATAATCTAATTTTATAACATTTTTATCACCTCAAAAGAAACCTCTTATACATGAGCAGTCATTCCTCATTCCCTGCTGTCTTCACTCCTACCCCTGAGAAAGCACTCTCTTGCTTTCTATTCCTGAAGATGCCTGTTCTGAACACTTCATATAAATGGAATGAAACTGTGTGGGGCCTTTTGTGATTGGTCTTTCACATAGGTCAGTGCTTTCAAGACTCATCCGTGTTGTGGCATGTATCAGTATTTCATTCCTTTTCATTGCCAAATAATATTCCATCACACAGATATGCCATCTTTTATTTACCCATGCATCAGTGGATGGACATTTGAATTAATTTCATTTTTGGTCTGTTACAAATGCTGCCATGAATATTCATGTACAATTTTTGTGTGGATGTGTGTTTTCATTTCTCTTGGAAAGATAACTAGGGATAGCTAAACAGTAATAGAAAAGTCTCTACATTTTTAGAAACGGCCACACTATTTTCCAAAGTGAATGTACCATGTGACATTTCTACCAGTAGTGTATATAAGTCCTCCAGTTCATGTGTTTTCTGGCCATTCATATATCTTCTTTAGTGAAACGTTTATTCAGATCTTTTGCCCATTTTTAAAATGGGTTAGTTATGTTTTTATTATTGAGTTGTAAGAGAGAGAATGTGTGTGTGTGTGTTCAGCCTATGATTCTTGTCAGATATTTATATCTTATCTTGCATATTCTACAAGTATTTTCTCCCATTCTATGAATTGTCCTTTCACTTTCTTAATGTCAAGGAAAAAGGGCCTTTCAATTTTGACAAAGTTTGATGTATCTATTCTTTTCTTTGTCATTTGTACTGTTGGTGCTGTATCTTAAAAGCATGCCAACTTAAGGTCACAAATATTTATGCCTATCTTTCCTTCTAAGAGTTTTGTAATTTTTAGCTTTTACATTTGGGACTATGATCTCCTTTAATTTTTGTGTACAGGGTGGGGTAGGAGTCTAACTTCATTCTTTCTGATGGATATCCAGTTATGTTAACATCATTTGCTGAAAAGATGATTTTTCTCCATGAATTTTTTTGGCATCCTTGTCAAAAATCCATTGACAATAAATCTAAGGGTTTACTTCTGGACTCACAATTGTATTGCATTGATCTATATGTCTATTCTTATGCTAATATCACTGTTTTGATTACTGTGGCTCTGCAGTAAGTTTCAAAATTGGGAAATGTGAGTCCTTCAATTGTATTCTTCTTTTTAAAGATCACTTTGGATAGTCTAGGTTTCTTGAATTTTTATACAAATTTTGCTATAATCTTGTCAATTTCTTAAAAAATGCAGGCAGGGCTGGACATAGGATGATGCCTGTAATCCCAGCACTTTAGGAGGCAGAGGCAGAAAGGTCACTTGAGGCCAGAAGCTCAAGATCACCCTAAGCAACGTACCAAGACCTTGTCTACTAAAAAAAGTTTTAAATTTAGTCAGGTGTAGTGGCATGCCTGAAGTCCCAGCCAGTCAAGAGGCTGAGGTGGTAGGATTACTTGAGCCCTGAAGTTTGAGGTTGCAGTAAATTATGATTGTGCTACTATACTTCAGCCTGGGTAACAGAGTGAGACCGTCTCAAAACAAAAATCCAGGCAGATTTTGATAGAAATTGTATTGAATCTGTATAGCAATTTGATATATATTGACACCTTAAATCTTCTGATCCATAAACATGGAATGTCTTTCCATTTATTTTTCTTTAATTTTTAAAAGCAATATTTGTAACATTAGAGTGTTAAGTTTTTCACTTCTTTTGTTAAATTTATATCCAAATATTTTATTCTATTGATGCCATTATAGATAGGATTTTCTTATTTAATTTTTATTGCAAGAATATGACATAAAATGGATTTTTGCATACTTTGCTTATAGAGAGCAAACATGTTGATTTCACTTATTAGTTCTAATGGTTTTTAAAATTTCTTAGAATTTTTCATATATTAGATTATATCATCTGCAAATAAAAAATAGTTTAGCTTCTTTCCCAGTCTGTGGGACTTCTTTTTCTTTCTCATGTTTTTTTTTCTTTTTTTTTTAAGATGGAGTCTTGCTCTGTCTTGGAGAGTAGAGTACAGTGGCATGATCTCAGCTCACTGCAATCTGCACCTCCCCTGTTCAAGCTATTCTCCTGCCTCAGCCTCCCAAGTAGCTGGGACTACAGGCACGCACTACAATGCCCAGATAATTTTTGTATTTTTAGTAGAGATGGGGTTTCACCATGTTGGCCAGGATGGTCTCAATCTCTTGACCTCATGATCGGCCTGCCTTGGCCTCCCAAAGTGCTGGGATTACTGGTGTGAGCCACCATGCTTGGTTTATTTTATCTTCTTGCTTAATTGCCCTGGCTAGAACTTTAGTGTAATGTTGAATATACTTTAGAGTATTGAATGTTAAATATAATGTTGAATATCTTCTGAGGGCAAATATTCTTGTTTTGTTCATGATCTTGCACAGGAGGACATCTTCTTACCTTTCAACATTAAGTATGATATGATTTGTGGGATTTTTGTTGATTCCTATTATCAGGTTTAGAATGTTCCCTTATATTGCCAGTTTATTAAGTGTTATTATAATTAAGGAGTATTTAATTTTGTCAAATGCTTTTATTACATCTATTCAGATAATCACATAGGTTTTTTTCCTTTATTGATCTGATGTATTACATTAATTAATTTTCAGACATTAAGCCAACTTTTCGTTTTGGAGATAAATTTCACTTGGTCATGGTATATAATCCTTTTAATATGCTATTAGATTCTGTTTACTACTGTTTTGCTGAGGAGTTCTACATCCATATTTATTAGAGATAGTGGTCTGTAGCTTTCTTTTCTGATGATACCTTTGGCTGGCGTTAGTAGCAGAGTAAGAGTGGCCTGATCACATGACTTGGGATGTTTCTCCTCCTCGTCTACTTTTGAAAGAGTTCATGAAGAATTGGTATTAATTCTTCTTTAAAAGTGTGACAGAATTCACTGGTAAAGCCATTTGTGCTTGGGATTTTCTTAGTGAGTTTTTTTTTTTTTTTGGTTGTTTTTCCTAATTCAATTCTTCACTTGTTACAGGTCTATTTCAATTTTCTATTTCTTCTTGAGTCAGCTTCAGCAGTTCATGTCTTTCTAGCAATTTTTCTGTTATTAAATTTGTTGGCATAAAGTTGACAGTATTCCATTACAATCTTTCTTTTTTTTACTTCTATAAGGTCAGTTGTGTTGTTTTCTCTTTCATTCCTGATTTTAGTATAGAAGTTTTATAGATTAGTGTTTTTATTTCAAAGGTGAAATACTGATTAAATAGTATTTAAAAAGTGAGGTGGAAAGAATTTTAGAGATACAAAAAAAATCTCTTTTCTAAATCTGTGTTGCACATATAGAAAATACATCCTCTAGTTTTCTCTAATGTGATGTCCAAACCCTACACATGTAGGAATAAGGGGGTTAATGCTCCAAACTTGAAGAAAATATCAAATTGAGGAAGGTTTGCTTACAGCCAGGTGTATAAGAATTTCTAAGGAAGATTCCACTTAAGAATGGGGATAGGATTTAGATCAGAAGGTTTTATTTACCTATTAAAAGGCAGGAGAGTTTCTAAAAGTCATCTTATTGCAGGAAAGCAGAGAAGAAGGAATCTTAGTACAGATGTTTGGCAGAGCAAACACTAATGGCAGGTAGAATCTCTCAAGTTCTTACAGTTTTGCAGAATCTTGTGAAGAAGGCTGAGAAACACAGATAAATATTTTTTATAAAACTACTATCACGAATAGAGAAATTTTGCAATTACTGAGGTACAAAACTGAGAATGCTTCTTAAGTAGCACAGAAACTCTGATTTAAAGAAAGTGGTCTATTAAGAATAGTTGGCAACACAGAATTTCATGTAATGCTGAGTGGTTGTGAAGGCAGCTTGCAAGTTGGTTGTAGAATAAACCAGTGGAACGCAGACATAACCAGGGTTAAGATATTTTGCTGGCTAGTACTTATCAAATGCCTGCTCATGCCCTAGTGAGCACATTAAAGCCAAGTCCAGGCTACAGTGATGTCTACAGGCAGCTTGCTATGAGCAGGTCACACCGTATAAAGAATAGACTTCAACTCCTAACAGCCTACATTTTTTCTCAACTAAATATGTTGGATATTACCATAGATTTTCAAGAATCACCCCCCCCACCACAACCCTATATACTCAGGTGAACACTGCAGTCAATGTGTCTGTGTCTAGACTCTTCCATCTTGATTTATAGTTTCACTCAAGTTCTGAAAATACATGTTCAGTGGCAGATTCCATGGCAATCAGCATTAACCAGAAGATGCCTCTACAAGACCTGGTATAAAGAAATTATTTTTGAGTGATTGCTTCTTGGTGCTAATTGAAAAAATAAAACACGACAAACATGACAAAACAAAACGATAGAGGTTTCCTTTTCTTTATGGATTCTCTGTTCTGTCTTCTTTCATCAGAGTTACCACTGATCTTCCTTATAAGTAAAAATGCTTTAAGTGTGCCAGTGAGGAGAACTTTTGACTCCCATTGTATTTGGTTTGGTTTGGCACAATATCACCGCTGATTGTTTTTAAAGATGTAGTGGGCTATGAGGGTTGGAGGGAAGAACAGGGGAGGGAAAACTTTCAGTTAGACAGGAGTAATAAGTTCAAGAGATTGATTATATAACATGTTGACTATAGTTACTCACATTGCATTATATTTTTGAAAAACACCAGAAGAGCAGAGTTTAAGTGTTCTCACCATAAAAAATAAGTATGTGAGGCAATGCATATGTTAGCTACTCCACAATGGGCACACTTTTCAAAACATCATATTGTACTTGATAACTACAATGTTTGTAAATTTAAAAATAAATGAAAACAAAGATATATAGTTGGATAGGTTGAGTGCCCACCAATCCACTGTAGGACCTAAGAGAGATGCCATATATCTTTCAGACAATAGTCTTCATCAGATACCCAGTACAGGGATTTACCAGTGAACGTGAATGACTGCTGTTGCCTTGATTGTTAGAGAGACAGACAGAATGATCGACAGAGCATTAGCCAGACCCCCTAGGGAGTCTTCAGTATAGTTTTCTGCTTTTTCCAATAGTAAATCCTTACTCCTTTGTCTCTGTCTCTTTGTACCTCTCTCTCTCTCTCTCGGTCTCTGTTCCTCTCTCCGAAATCAGGCTGGGGAGATTGCCATCTGTTATGGGTTGAGTTGTGTTCTGTATATAGGAAGTCCTAATCCCCGGTACCTGAGAAAGTGACCTCATTTGGAATTAGGGTAATTGCAGATGTAATTAGTTAAGATGAGGCCATTAGGGTGGTCCCTAATCCAATATAGTATGTCCTCATAAAAGGATAAATTTGTTCACGGAGACAGACATGGATAGAAGAAAAACGTAAAGAACCGCAAGACAGCTATCTACAAGCCAGGGAGAGAGATCTATAATGAATTCTTTCCTTACAACCTTGAGAAAGAGTCAACCTGCCAGTATCTTGACTTTGGACTTCTAGTCTCCCGACCTGCAAGGTGATACATTTCTGTTGCCTAAGCCACCCAGGTGTGGGGCTTCATTATGGCAACCTTAGGAAACAAATGAAGTGTATTTATGTGTTCTATTCCTTGCTGCCTTAGTATCTCGCAGGTGGTGGGAAAGGGAAGGGTTAAAGGAGCTAGCTCTCCTGAAAAAGGCTTTTCTTCTGGGACAGCAGTAAGTAATTTCAATGCCAGCTACTATTTTCCATATTAAATGAACGCATATTGTCTCTTGCTCAATAGCACAGTGAAGACTGAAGTTTCATTTTTGAACAATGAGATCTAATTTCAGATTATCCCAAAGTATACACTTGCAGCCTACCAGCCCCATGAAATACTCCACTGAAAAGGAAAACAATGATTCCACATTCAAATAATCTTAAGAAACATTGCATATTTTGTATACATCATGGAAACTGAAGACTCTCAGAAGTCCTGCCTCAAAGAAACCTGCTCAGCTTTGTTTAATTCAGCATTTCCCAATCACATTTATGTCCAAGTCCAGGCTAAAGAGCCCCTTCTCCTGTGATAAGAGGACAAAGAGATGAGCAGGACAGGAGGTTCATAGCAAACTATAGAGATGGAAATTTAGAAAGAGGAGATGAACCCATTTCTCACATAAAAGGTTCATTTCTTAGCACTTTGGGAGGCCAAGGCAGTCAGATCACCTGAGGTCAGGAGTTCAAGACTAGCCTTACCAACATGGAGAAACCTCATCTCTACTAAAAATACAAAATTAGCCAGGCATGGTGGCACATGCCTGTATCTCAGCTACTCATGAGGCTGAGGCAGGAGAATCACTTGAACCTGGAGGCGGAGTTCATGGTGAGCTGAGATTGTGCCATTGCATTCCAGCCTGGGCAACAAGAGTGAAACTGTCTCAAAAATAAATAAATAAAGGTTTGTCTCATTTCAATAATTTCTCCAAAGAAGCAAGACTTGAGAATCCTGTGGGTAGATGGCTATCTTCCAATATTCCTATCCTAAATGTTCCTTGATTAATAAACACAGGATCTCCTCCTTACATGCAGCCTGCTGAGCTCTGAACACTTAAATGGCATTTCTATCATCATCTTCACAGAGATACTTCCTAGACTAAAGATTACAAAGTTTTTGGAACCCAAGCCAAGCCTTTTGCATCCCTCGGTTGGTGAAAGATGCTTTGGGTAGGAGCTCTTGGAGAAATCTGTTACAGAGAAATCCATAAAATGCCAGTCAACTTGTCTCTTGGCTGAAGTGATCCATTGTGGTATGTCTGAATTCTAGGGGAGGAATTATTTAGTCTAGACCTAAAATAATTAAAGCATTCGGTTTGGAGTGTTGCCTCATGGAAGGTGAAAAGAATTTCTTTCTATATACGTGGCATTGCACTATCACCTGCTAGAGATATAGACCAGGAAATAGATAGATTGCTGCCCACTGGTACCTTTGTTTTTGGTTATTTTTCCTTTGATGCAGAGTAGTTCAAGGACTGTGTCTTATATTTCCTCTTTGCCTTGATCATGCTTATTTAACACACTGTTACAGCCATTGTGCATGCTCAAAATTATGGAATCATAGGCTGCAAATGTGATGTTTGAGAGAAACTAGTGTGTGTGTGAGTGTGTGTGTGTGTATGTGTGTGTGTGTGTGTGTGTGGTGGGGGAGGTGCTGCTTATGGATGCCTAACACTTTTGATATATTATTAATTAGGTCTCCTTGACCCCATGACTAGTCATGCTATGAGTTATTTAATCTTAGCCACTGTGATTTCAGCTCAGTTCTTTAACATTCGTTCTCCATGCATTATACCACATGCTTCCACTGCAAAGATGGATGAGGCACAGACCTTTCCCTCCTGAGGCTTGTTCCTTAATGAAAAAGAAAAATGACCATACATTGTACATGACATAGGTGGGTACAGGATAACCGGGTACACAGTGGAGAAACCAATAACTAAGATGTGGAGGGTTTAGGAGGCTTTTCAGGAGAAGTGACACAATACCCAAGAACAGTCCTGAAGGATACAAAGGAGTTTCAATGCTAAAAAGAGAGGAAAGGCACTTTATGGGGAGAGGACTGTGTGAGCAAAGGCTCAAAAGCATGAAACCACATTGGGCAATGGAAGACCTGGATGTCATGTGGGTCCTGCAGAGCCTAAACTAAAAAGAAAACAGCATGCGCTGTGCGATAAGGAGTGATAAATAGTGTTTCACTGCGGCCATTTCCTCAAAGGCAACTGGTTAAAACATGAGTTTAAAACATGAGTTCATGGTGCTGTTGTAGGTGTCAAGCCTCAAGATACAATAAACACTCTTTAAGTGTTTGTCACTATATTTATTATTAATTTGAAGACTTTCACTCATGAATTTTCTTGGATACTTCTTTAGGAAGTAGGACTCTGAAACTGTCTGCCTGGATACTATTTTTTCTAAAAAGCTTTGCCAACCTAAGTTCATTCTATGTAAATACTTCTGTTTTCTTCCTTTAAAAGGTATGTAAGCATCCAAAGAGTGTAAGCATTTAAGCAAAACTATACTTTTACCAAGATTGATGAATACTGATTCAGGCAGGAGAGAGGTCTGATTAAAGCGTCTCTTCGATCAGTCATTTGATTCCTGGGCTTGCATTAAAATGCCTGTTTTTTTAGCAAGAGAAGAGGAGAAATCAGGAAAACATAGATGTGCCAGTGAATGCTGTAGTTATTCTCTAATGAGGAGGTCAATAAAGCCCAGCTTTGGAGTCAGACAGTCCCAAGTTCAAGCCCCAGCTCTGCCATTGATGAAACTATGGGAACTTGGATGCGTCAGCTGAGATCTCTGTGCTCCCTTGTTCTCATTTGTAAAAGAGTGCTAAAGCTACTGGTATTGTCCTGAGAATTAAATACGATAATGCATCTAAAGCACCTAGCCTTAATCTAAAGGAATAATAGTTATTATCATCAGTAGCATTATACAGCTTGTCTCTGTCAACATAAACTAAGCAGAATCTGAGTTTTGGGGAAGCAATACTCCAAAACAAACAATAGCTTGGAGAAACAATGGCAAAGGGCAGGAAGAAGGTGTGCATTTGTTAAGACCTGTCAGCCAATTAGTTTAGAGTCAACCATTCTTGAGAATTTACTGAGCATCTACTACATGCTGGGTACTTTCTCAAATATTGGGGATGTAGCAATGAACAACAGGCAACAGTTACAGCTCATGAAAATTTTATACATTAGTGGAGGAAGAACAACAATAAAAACTTGAATTCAAGTAAAGCAAGTAGCATGCCAGATGGTGATAACTACTATAGTAAAAAATAAAGCAAAGAGTGGGGAATGTGTATGCTGGATTTTGGAGGACGGTTTATCACTTTCAACAGGGTGGTTAGTGCCAAAAAGCTCTCTGCGGAGGTGATTTGGGATTTGTACCCATTCACAGAATATGGAACCCAAAATGGCACCTGAAGCTCAGAGCAGAAATTAGAAGCCAGAAGGTGGATTTGGGTGACACTCTAGG